>JAAAKQ030089876.1:0-14746 GCA_010016005.3 Zanna intricata
CCATTCTGTATTACCATGTGGTGTTCTAACCCTACATTTGTAATCTCTATACATTTCCTTAATTATATTAATATATCTGTTCTCAATTCCCAATTTTTTCATTTATTTCCATATGCCCCTTCTATCAACCGAATCATAGGCCTTCTCAATATCAATAAACAGCATTACCACTTTTCTATCGTACTCCCAACTTTTTTCCATCAACTGTCTTACCGTAAATATAAGGTCAATCGTGCTTCTTCTTATCCTAAATCCATGCTGTTCTTCACTTTGTCCTTGTTCTATTTTTGTACTAATCCTGTTCAATATGATTCTTTCAAGTAGTTTAGCAGCATGGCTCATCAGCGTAATCCCATGATAGTTCTTACATTGATTTTTACTACCCTTTTTAAAAAGAGGAATTGTAGCAACTCGTACAGTGCCCTCCAAGCCCTACAAAACTTCTACTCAAAACACCCTATCATCATAGAAATCGATAACACAATCGCTGAGTTGAACCATCACAACACACAAGTGAGTTTCTGCTGGATCCCCAGCCATGTTGGGATTCCAGGAAATGAACGTGCAGATGTCGCAGCTAAGGATGCGTGTAGTCAACCATCTTTTACTACCTGTGTTAAGATTCTGTGTTGGCAGAAGATTCGTCGTGAGGAAGTCATCCTCTGTCGATTGCGGATAGGGCATACAAGGGTTACCCACGGTTACCTTATGTTAGGAGAAAATGCACCACACTGTATTAGATGTAACTGCCAACTATGCGTCATCTTTACAGATTGCATATGTTTAAGCAGCTTTACATCGCAAATTTAAATTCGCTGACAATATTTGCCATATTCTAAAAAACAATGATGCAGTGATGGATAGGGTTCTGATGATTCCTGCGACATATAAATATTTTTAATAAAATTTAAGATATTTACTGTTTTTTTTGTTATTCATTCGTTAAGGAGCCTTTTACACCCTTACAGATTTTTAACATTACTTTATATTTTAGTTTTTATTTTTCTTTCTTTTTTTTTTTTTTAAATAAGTACTGTGATATTAGTTTAGATTTACCTGTTTTTAGTTTTAAGTTTTAACTTAGAACTTAGTTTATCTGTGATATTAGCTGTAAAATTTACCAGATATTAGTTTTAAGTTTTGAAAAATCTTACATGTGATATTAGCTTTAAGTTTTATTTTAATCTATTTTTAGTTTTTAACATTTTAATTTTATCTTCTGTGATATTAGATATAAGGTTTTAGTAAAATTAGTTTTTTAATTTAATTTTATTTATCTTTTTTGTTTTAATTTTAATGTTTTTAATATTTTTAAAAATTACCAATTGGTATTTTTATCAGGGCAATAATAACACCTTAGTGTTGTTCGCCCAGAAAAAAAAAGAGGAATTTTATCTCCTCTCTTCCAGTCTTCTGGGATGGTCTTGCTTCTCCATAGACAATTCAATACTCTATACATCCATTGCAATCCAACTGGGCCTCCTGCTTTTATCATGTTAATAGTAACTTCATCAGGTCCAGCTGCTTTCCCACTGCTCGCTCTATTGCATCCTCCATTTCCTCCAACCAACTACTATGATTCTCCACACTTCTGTTATTTTCCTCATGCTTATTTAACAGTTTCTCAAAATGGTCTTTTCATAGTTCTCTTACCCCTTCAGGATCATCCACCATTTTTCCATTCTACCACTCTCTCTTAAATTTTTTCTACTCTGATTCCACATTCTTCATCTATTTCTTAGGCATCTTTTCTTGAAGCAGTTTTCTGTATTCCTCTCTTTTTGAATTTTCCTTTAGTTTCCACTCTCTTATCCTCCTTTGCACTTCCTGATTTTTATGTTTATGAAACCTAATTTTCCAACATGCAACCAGAAGTCTGTGATTGCCATCAACATTTTCACTGGGAATTACCTTACCATCCGTAAGCCTTTTCCCCCATTCTCTATCGATAATGAAATAATCCACCACACTTTTAATTTGTTCGTGCCAGCTGTACCTTGTTATTACATGACTATCTTCTTTCTTAAACCAGTTATTACCAATTATTACAGCATTCCTTTGACACAGGTCCAGTAATCTCACTCCTTCCCCCATACCCAAAACATCCCGGTACATTTTCATAGCCTCTCCTTTCTTTGCCCATTTGAGCATTAAAATCACCCATTACTATATTAATCTGTCCAATATGTGTCTCCAACTTGCTCTCAAAATTCAATTTATCTTGTTCTATACATCCTGTGTGTGGTGCATATATCTGCATAACAGCAGGTCTTGTTTTTTCTAGCTTTATGGTCACAATCATGGCTCGGTCTGACACATACTCCACACCATCTCCTTACTAACCATAATGGCAACTCCATTTTTTCCAACTTCTTTGTTACCATTCCAATACAACTTCCCACCACCTCTAATCTCTTTCTCTTCTTGTCCTTTCCACTTTATTTCACTTAGACCCAAGATATCCAGTTTCCTTACTTTCATTATATCTATCAGTTCTTCACTCTTCCCATTCAGTGTCAAAATATTGAGGGTCTTAATCTTTAATTTCCATAATTCATTTCTCAGATTTTGATACTTTCCTGTATTTTTTGCCGTATAACCTGTCCTGTTTCGAGGCTTAGTGTTTGTGTTAAAAGCAATTTCTTATACATTGCTACTGACTTGCTAGGCCTGACATAGCTGTTGTTGGAGTACTTCTTCTTCTGGTCCCAAAATTAATAATAATATCCTTTATTTACTTTTGGCTTTTTTTTTAATTTTCAGGATGGAATGAACTGCTGATTGCAGCATTTTCTCATAGATCAGTTGAAGTGAAGGATGGTATTGTCCTTGCAACAGGGCTCACAATTCATAGAGATTCTGCTCACCAAGCCGGTGTTGGCGCAATATTTGATAGAGTATTGACTGAACTTGTCGCTAAAATGCGAGAAATGAAAATGGATAAGACTGAACTTGGATGCCTTCGGTCCATAATTCTTTTTAACCCTGGTTTGTAATTAGTAATTTTTATTTCGTTTTTAAAATGTTCTTTGCTGTTATTTTATTATTTATCGTATTCTTTATTCATAGAGTGGGTAGTAGGTCACGTTCTTATGTCAGTAGCAGAATGTCTGGGCAAGAGGTACCATCATATATACATTGCACAACGAATTATAATTCAATTTCTTTTCAACAAAGCTGTCAAATACTCTGAAAGTTTGACTCGATGCCAAGCACAATTCAGAAATGTTACCTTATCAAAAAATCAAGTGTTTAATGGGCAAAAACTTTTGAAGTTGCTGTGATGCATTGGAGAATGAAACACATGAACATTAGCCATGGACTAACATCAATGATGACAACATTCAGGTCATTCATGACCTTGTGGAAGGTAACTGCCATATAACCATCACTGAAATTACATCAGAGTAAGGATAAGTGTTGGGGATGTGCTCACAATGTTATCAGATACTCTTGGCTACAGAAAAGTATTGGCGAAATGGGTTCCATGTGTTCTCACTGAGGCACAGAATATGTCCAGAAAGAATCTCCCAGTGACTTCTGAAATGCGTTGAGGAAGAAGGAGAGGACACTTTTGGACTGTATAGTGACCTGTGATGAATCGTGGATCCACTACTACATTCTGGAAAACATGAGTACAAATATGGAATGGTGGAAAAGTGTGGAAGGGACACCAATCAAGGCCAAGAAATGTTTGTCAACCGGAAAAGTTCTGGCAATTGTTTTGGGACTCAAAAAGTGTGCTGCTAATTTCCTGTACAAAAGATGCACAGATAGTACCACACTGATGCATTACTGTGGCAGTAATGTGCCATACTACTGCCACTTATTGTATGGCAACATACATCATATGCCACTTAAAAACAATACTGGCAATCAATTTGCAACGTCCTTGATTACAATGTATGGTTCCATACAGCAGCCCAGACTCATGATAAAAGTCACCAAAATTCATTGGACACTTTTTGAATACCCACTATTCAGTCCAGACTTGTCACTGTGTGACTTACACATGTTTGGTTTGTTGAAAGAAGCTTTAGGAGGGGAAAGATTTGAAGACAATGCCACAGTTACAACATTATGTGCACAATTGGTTGTTGTCAGGGGCAGCCATCTTGTTTTTTTTATGAAGGGATATCAGGAAGCTATTATCCATTGGATAGAATATATTTCTGTTGAAAGAAACGATTTTGAAAAATAAGGTAATTTATTTGTAATTTTATCTAATATCAATAAAACAACGTAAACAAATTTCAGTTTACATTTGAAGGAATCTTGTATTAAGCAATTGAGACAAAAATTAAGATAAATAGTGTAAAATAGATAAATAATAATATGTTTTATATGTAAAATAAATTTGGTGTGGATTTTTTTTTACATACTCTGTATATTCAGACTTTTCACTTAATTTACAATTTTGGTGAAATAATATAAATAATTTGTTTCATATATATTAGTTATTATGTAATGTATGCTATATATATTTGTGTATTACTTTCTGAAGACTATGAACAGAATATAGCCAAGTTAGTAGTTTAACTTCTGATAAATCTTACCAGTAACTTATTACAAATTTCTGTGGAAAAAGAAAGTAATAACCGTAAGTTAGTTTTACCTTCAGTGATCATATAACTTTACCATAGTCATAGTTTGTTTCTAAGACAAATCTGTTTTGAACCTGCTGTTATGCTATAACCCAAGGACATTGCAGGTTGTGAATTGTGTAATCCTCTTAAATTGTCTATCATCACACTCACAGTTACTTCTTTTGTAGAGAGATTAATAACTTTGTTTACTTTTTCCTTTTTTATTGAAGTTGTTCATTTCCAAATGAGAGTTTGTTAAAACAAAGTCAGTTATCCTCACATTCCATCTATAGTAAATTATTATATGATCAGAAGAAATAATGAAATTCAATTATCTGCACTGGAAAGTATTGAAAAAATAAGAAGTAGAGGAAAAATTTTATCCAAATTAATTGGATTGAATGATTAAGTGTGTATCTTTTAAAATATCATCATTATCTTTATCGCTTTTTTATTATTGTAATAATTGTATTTCAGATGTTAGAGAATTAAAGTCTGCACAAGAGGTTGAAATGTTAAGAGAAAAGGTATATGCAGCGTTAGAAGAATACACAAGGACAACGCATCCTGATGAACCTGGCAGATTTGCTAAATTACTTTTGCGTTTGCCATCACTCAGATCCATTGGCCTGAAGTGTTTAGAGCATCTTTTCTTTTACAGATTGATTGGTGATAATGCACCTATTGATACATTTCTGATGGAAATGTTAGAATCACGTCCGGATCCTTGAGAAAAGTCTAGTTGTCTGTCGGCTGCTACTAATTCTACAACTACTACTCAGTACTATGAATTGTAAGGTCTAACAATATTTGTTTAGGAAAATTTTAATTTTTAATGAATTAAAAGATGAATGAGTGGTTAAAAAAGAGGTAAAATAAAAGGTTAGCTAGATGTGTGATTAATGATGGCATGACCGTTAGTTTCCAATGTACAAAGCATTTCAATGTGATAATTATTAGTATAGAAACACATAGTATGATGACTTACAGCAAAATTGTTGCATTAGTTCGTATTACACATTATTTCTACATGAACATTTAATTACTCCAGAATTATTTGAGAAGATAAATACAGATTCTTTCTTAATCAGATTGAGCTGAATAAATATTGCAATGTAGCATTAATGGAAAACATTCTTGGGTATAAATATTAATGAACAGAGTTATAATCTTTCTGTTTTCATATCATTCAGTGTTGCAGAATATTTTTTCATATCTGATTACTTTAATATTCTAATTTAAAAAAAAGTATTTTAAAATATTGTTATTTCTATTTATGTAAATCTAGAAATGTGTCTAGATCTCCCTTATCTTGCAAAATCATGACCACAAGCATGTTAATAACTTGACTAGCAAGGCTGTGTATTGTAGAGTTATTTATTTAAAGGTTAGGTTTGTTTTTTGGTGCTCAGCAGTAAACAAAACTTTTTGTGTTTGCTCAGTAACTCTTGATACACTAATGCTGACTTTGATTCCTTTAAGAATTCCATTGTACTTATTACCTCATTGTAGAAGAAGAATATTGAAGGTAAGAATACCTCCAGTATTGTTTTGGAAGCGATACCAACAATTCTTCAAATGTTTATTTACAGTATATATCTGTTGATTAAATAGAAGCTGATTCATCTGTCTTGTTTTTGTCTTGACATGTTCAAAATTCAATGAAGATCTACCTGGAACCATTCAGATAAAATATCTGATTAAACTCTTCCATCAGACTCGATCGTACTGTCTTCTGAAGTCTAGAAATGACTATCTGACTGTGAAATGAAGGTTCTTTGTTGCTGCTGAAATTTATTGTGATATATTCTATTTATTCATTGTAATAATTTATCGATTCAGGGTTATCAGTTGGCAAACATAATTGTACATTTTTAGTATTATTCTTTTTTAAATCAGAAATTTTTTCTTCAACAATTAATAAGATCAATGTCAGATGGAGTAAATTTATTGTAGACAAATAGCTGATGAGTTTGTTGTGTAATATCAAATTACGACTGGCGAGGTATATGAAAGGCAAGAAAATTGTCAGATATTATTATCATATTAGAAGCATTATTTTAAACCAAACTAAATTAAATCAAACAATTTCATTGGAAATTCAAATCAGTCAAAACTAAGTTGAAAAGAAAAATTATATTAGGAATTAAAATTGTTAAAAGATGATAAAAACAAGTATAATATAGGTATATACACACACCACAGGTCACAGGCTATTTAAACAGTGGTGTGCTAAAAATGAGCAATATCAAGCGCATCCTTTGTTGCCCCAAGTATTTCCTTCTGTTTACATTTGGCTGGGTAGGATGACACAGAAATAAATGGGTTGTTTGTGTATTGTCACAGTTACATGCAATAGAGTCCACAGTGAAAACCCCCATGTGATGCCTGAGCACAGTCTGTTCAGCAATAAATTTAAGTTGTCTAGTCCTCTTTATATCCAGGAGGAAGTTCTTCATTTGGTGTTTTCCACCATTTGAGATATGCATCCCTTATTGCTTCAAAAGATAAGATGAATGATTTGTGGTGTGTGTGAAAATTCTATGACTGACTGGGATTCAAACTTGGGACCTCTGGATGAAAGGCTGAGATGCTACCACTCGTGCCACAGAGGCCAGCACTTGAGTGGTCATTAGGAACCTATTTCTTAACCTAAGTCATGGTCATGCTGGTTCATAGCCATACAAAGTATGAGCTTGGGATGGTAAAACCTTGAACTTCTCCTTACAAGCTGCTATTTTGCATTGGATATCAGGTGGTGCGATGCCAGACAAGCAAGCTTCTCCTGAGGTGTAAGTAATAAGCAACCTATGATGATGCAGCATGTTTCATTTAGTGTCTTGTCTATTCCTTGTTATGGCAGGATCTGTACCATACTATACAGTCATACTCAGCTGCCAAGTAGCATAGCATGAGGGTGAGGTTCTCACTGTATGTGACTTTGCTTCCCAGGTTGTTCTAGTCCCCTTCTGCACTACATTCTTTGCAGCCACTTTATTTTTTGTGTTCAAACAGTGTTCCTTGTATGTGACCCTAAGATACCTTGGAGTTAAACAGTATGCCATTTGGGTCCCTTCCCTCATGATGTTCAGACTTCTGACTACCTTCTGTTCTTCAGATGAAAGACATTGGTGTGGGTTTTGGCATGATTTTGCTTGAGCTGGTTTTCCTTTTAGCAGGTTCAAGATCTTTCAGTCCATTACTTATCTCCCTAAAACTATCAACTTGAGAATTGACTGCACTGACGTAAGCGTAGATGAATTTCTTGATTTCTCCCAGCTGCTAAATTAAGGATTATTGGTAAAGATACTGAAAAGAGCCGGTGAAAGCACACTATCTTGAGGTAGACCTTTCTTCTGTGTTGTCAGTCACATATAATCACTACTACCGTTCTATAATTTTTCACAATTTCCTGTTGCTCTGGTTACTTGCCACCTACATCCTACATCTGTAGGTGGCTACAGCATGCTGTAGCCACCTGACATCTTTATTATCATTTTAATTTATAATTTTCAATTTAACCTGCCAGGTTGGTTTAGTGTTAAAACTCATAAATCAATTGATTTCAAAGCCAAGAGATCTCAGGTTTGAATCCTAATAAAGGTAGGTTGACTTTATTCAAATTTGAATACTAGATCATGGATATCAGTGTTGTTTGGTAGTTAAGTTTCAGTTAACCAACACATCGACCGACCTCCTCAGGTTGACTTATCTCAGTTATGGTCAGCCTGAATCTGTAAATTTCTTTTTAAGGAACATGTGTCAACCATGATGGCAGACTTTGATGTTACTTTTACTATTAAGCCCCCCTCTATAAACAGCTCAGTTCCCTGTTTTCTCTATTTTTCTAATTGACCAATTACTCTTATAAATCATAGTTATTCTTTATCTTCAGGTTTCAGACATCATCATATTTGTAATCTATACTGGAAGTTTTGTATAGTTTAAATTCAATCTTTCTTGATAACAGACTGAATTAAAGATTTCTTTTTTTCTGGAGTTTGGAGTTGTCTTTTATTCTTGTCTTTAGTATTCTAATTGTTATCTCAGCATTTGTGCTAGGTACTGTTATGTCCTGATATTTAAAAATAACATTCTTAAAACAACTTCATACACCAAAAGACTATTAACCATATTGTCTCTTGATTTATTAGGTAGAGCATTTTCTTATTATTCATCTTAGTCTTGCCTTGATACCCTTCTTTGATAATCACTTAGTCATTTCTTTCATTTTATCCTTTTTTTTTTTTTGCTTCTGTTAAAACTGAGTCATCAGTTCTGACAAATCTTTACTGTACTTCTTGTACTCATTCTAGTGTTTAACTCTCAACACAATTTTTTTTTTCTTTCTTTTTTTTGCGTAGGAGGAGGAAAAAGCTCTACTACCCGACATCTGCCCGCACAGATGACTGTGGAGCTCTCAGCCACTAAAATACATCCCCCTTCCCCTCCCAGGGGTGGCTGGAATCACCTTTCGGCATAACATCAGCCAGCCCTGGGTGTTGTTGCAGCAGATTACCTACCCCTGCCTGCTACCCTTCCCGTTTGGGCTCTGCCAGTGGAGCCCCCTTGGTGTCCTCTTGGCATCCTTAGAGCACGGCGACTCCCCACTTGTGGGAAGCCGACATGTACCTCCTCCAAGAGGCTTCCCTTCCCACCCTACACCTAGCCTAAAGGGGCAGCATGCACTTTTAAAATGCACGAGTGTCCCTCCCCCACCCACTCACGACCTCTCAAATCTAAGAGGGGCCTGAATGCTTTATCGGAAGTACCCCTACCCAGTACATTCTTGCTTGTGTCCTGTACCAAAGCATCCTCTGAAATCAGGCTGCCTCCTATGCCCTGGTCGTTGCCACGTTTCGTCCCCTTAATTTTTTTTTTTTTTTTAACTACTTGGAGTCAGTCCAGACCCGCATCTTGGTTCACTTCTGATCTGGAGAGAAATTCCAATCACTCCTACCACGCTCCCGCTATCACAGTCCTCCCAAGTCCAACAAAACTCGGCCAAGGGTCAAGAGAAACCTACAATATAGATACACGTCTTGAGTATAATAATCCTTAAAACTACTTCTTCCGCAGACAGATTACAGCGGCCGGTCCCAAAATACATAAATACAACAAAAGAAAAATTAAGAAATACATTTCCACAAGAATCGGCTGTTGCTCCAGTTGTCCTAATCGGGTGCCCAATCGCAGCTACTCCCCCCTTTATTTCAAGAATTCTGGCCGCCAGGGTGGCAACTTCATTCCATTGTGTCCTCCCTTGGAGCATGTATCCGACAATATCATCAGCTGTAAGGTGATGGAGGCCCAAGGTTCTTTTGGTTCCTCCCACCGTTGGCATTGAAAAAACACATGCTCCGGGGAATCCTCTGCTCCGCAGTAGAAGCAGGCAGGGTCCATTCTTCGTCGAAACCTGAACAGGTAGGCCCCATACCCCCCGTGGCCTGAGAGAAACTGGGTGAGGTAATAGTTCACCTCCCCAAACCCCCTCCTGATCCACGGTTCAATCCTAGGGATCAACCTACGTGTCCAGGCCCCTTTCCCAGGCGTTCTGCCACTGCTGCAGCAGCATATTCCTGGTGGCTGTCTTCTGGACACCCTCGTATTTCCTCTTAAGTTCGAGGGCACTAAGTCTAATTGGTGGGACACCCACAATCACCTCAACCGACACAATCCAGTATCCCGACGTAATCACTCTCAACACACTTACTTGTTTTAACCCTGATAAAGTTGAGAGTAGCTGGAAAACAGTTTGCCAGCCTATCAAACCTCAGTTTCATATTAAAAAAATTGTCCCTTGTCTTTAACTGGGTTCTTATTTTGGATTTGGTGTTACTCCAAACCTGATGATGATTTTTAAACATTTTTTTTTTGTATTTTTACTTTTTTTTAAATTAGTCTTGTAATATACTATTGTTCATTCTTTCCATTAATAAGAACTCTATGAAATTATCATTTTTCTATTTGATTTCAATGAGTAAGCAATATTATATCAAAATAAAAGTACTGTTATCAAAAAAAAATGCACTGTTATAAAGGCATACAAATAAACAAATAAGTTTTTGATAATTTATATATAATAAAAATGACATCAGTAGCAGTCGACAAAGCCAGCTGGTTACTTGCCAGCTGAAAAACTGCACGCTACCAACATGCCAAGCATTATCAGAAGTAAGTTTTTACAGGTAATACTTAATTGTTTAAGTATTATTTATTCTTCTTATTGCTGTGCTAAATGTTTAGCAGCTGATTGATTGTATTTAATAAACTACTTTTTTTTTTAATAATTTTTCAGGCAGTTCATGTAATAGGAACCCTTCAAAATACTTATTTGTACTGACAATAACAGATGTAAAGTTGTCATTGAATTAAATAGCGTTAAAGATATACTTTAGTGGAAGATTGCTTCATATACCTGCACTGATTTTATTGTTCCAGCTTCTCTTCTAAGATGTTTTCATAAGAAAGTAAGAAGTTTTAAACTAGTCACCTGTGTCTTTTCCAATTGATGAGTAACTTTTATGATGGTTTATGCATTTGGAAATTTTTTTTGTGATTAGGTTGTCTAGAAATTGTTTGTATTGAATCAGTAAGATATTTGAAGAGATTCATCTGTGCCATATTTTCCTATTTGGAATCACTTTGTAGTTGCAAGATGAATTTTTTCTTCACAGTTGTTTCTTTTTGTGTAAAAATTGGAATGTTTTTCAGAGCATTGAGAGCTGCCATTAATTTCAGTGATTTCTGACTCCATAGAGTTAATATCTTGTGTTGATATGGTGTCTATTAATATTGAAATTAATTCAGCTGTTCCAAATGAAAAGCCCATCAGGGCTAGGAACAGGGAGCGTGGTGTGGTGACCAGAATTGTCACAAGGCGGGTGTCTTCTACGGGGGGGGTTGTGATTTTCCAAATGAAAAATCTTTGATAACCAATAAAATTCAATTCAATGATTTTATTTAGTCTCAGTATTTGTATAAATAGAATAGGAAATTAAAAAACATTCTCTAACATCACTTTTCTGTGTACATAAAATATTAATACATCAATTAAATATATATTATTATGACATCACAACATTCTAACATGTGATCATTCAGTCACTCGCTTACAGTTGCCGACTAGGTCCACCCAGGAAGAACACAGGACATGTCACAATTACTGAACATGATTAGACAGTTAACAATACAATAAAAAAATACATAAAATTCAGTAAAACAATTAGTAGCAGTTTAATATAAACAAAAAATTATTAATAAATGAGAATCAATAAGAAAAAATGTTATTCTAATATAACAAACTACAAAATTAGACAGAAGGGATAGTTTTAATTTCATCTTCAACTAAAAAAGAAAATGTGAACCCTGACAAAACAGAACTTGACTGAATTAAGTTGCAAATATGTAAGTAAATTAGATAATTCTAAAAAAAAGACAAAATATAAGTAACATGTCTCAACTTTTAAAACCTATGTTGAAAAAAGCAGTTCTATAATTTAATTGATGTTCAGACTATGGGAAATTTTTTTAATAAAAAATTTTAAGTAATTTTTTTGCTGAAATATCTGGGCTGAACCTAACTAAGTCTAAGTGTATAACAGTTTCTTTTGACTAACAATCACTCATTCTTTTAGATCGATAGTTCAAAATCTAACTCTTTTTACAAATTTGTTCACTTGTACTTACCTACTATTGATGTATTGTTACACTTATATGTCTGTAGAGTAAATTATTTTTAGTACAAGCAACACTTTGCAGTTGCCTGATGTGAAATATAGATTAAACTTATCAGTTGACCGTCTTTATTAAGAAAAAGATTACCCAAGTATTTAAAAATTTTATTACTATCGGGTTAGTGCTTTACTCTTTACACAGTTATTATTCCATCTGAAGTTGATCAAATTTCACAGAGGATTGCATCATGTTCATTGTACTCAACTAATTATGGCCATGTAGACCTAGCAGCATAGATTATTTAATTAACAGTATTGAGCCCACAACAGTATTCAGTTCTCCTAAAGAGGCTATTTTATCAATACTCAGGTGTTTCTTTATTTAACTATTTGTTTCTGACATTTTGAAGATTTTCAAAACAATGTAATGATTTCCACACAATTGCGCACAATGCAATTTATTAAGAAAAAAAGCCTTTGCATATACATGTACTTCTTGCTAATTTCTGTTTTTTTAAAACAACTCATTGAAACATGAAATGTGATAAATTTATTATTCAATGACATAAAATTTAATTTTATCATGTACATTTTTTACTAACCATTTTCTATGACTGAGGCTTTCTTATAACAGAGTACATATTTTTTAAATTATTTTCTTGTAGTTTTAAAAGATTTTAATTTTTAATTCTTCAGTTCTGGCAGCTTTTCCTGATATATGTCTGAAAAATATAATATTAATCAATAGTACACTAACATTAAGATTGGACGTTATTGATGTTTTCTATTAAGTAGAAAACTTTTTATTTTTAAAAAGCTTTGTGGTTTATTTCTAAAAACTGAGTAATATACTTAAAAGAAAATAACAAATTTTAATTATTTTTAAATTAAAAATTGTTAACCAGTTTGAGATAATATTTTTTTTTAATTATTATTATTTCCTGTAAGAGGTTCATTTATTTTTTTATTAAAATGTTTTTTAAAAGTTTATAAATATTATTTTTCTGTTTTTATTGTTAGATCTTTATTAGGATATTTATGATACTCTGTTGTGTTTATAAAAAAAAAAAAATTGTTTTAGTATGTACTTGAGTGAAATTGAATGATATTCCTTATTTTATATTTTTATGTATTACGATAATTAGATTGAGGTTGTTCTATTTATTTATTTTTTATTTAGTGATTTTTTTTAAACTGTGTGTTTGTAAATATGTCATCATAATATTATATGTTGAGTTATAATTACATATTTTTGTAGAAATTGTAATATTTATTGTACCTGCCCAAATATTCATAGGCTATTTACTGGTGTATTCTTAATAAAAGTTAATATCTTTTTATCTAATTTATACATACTTTTGTAGCATATATAAATGTTTTGCAATTAGTAATTAACTAATATGATTGTTTGACCGATCGATTAGGTGATCAGTCAAATTACAATCACCTTATTTTATATAACTTAAGTGAACATTGTTTTGTTAAGTTCTATCAAAGGTACTTTTATTTTAATGAGATGGGATTCAGCTAACTTGTTTAATTCTTCTAAAATGACACATGTAACATCTTAATATATAAGTATTGTAGGTATACATCTAATTGTTATGGTTTATTGTTGTCTTGTAAATTAACACTTTCTGTAGTAACATCTGTATTAATAATATTTTATTACCTTTAAAACATATTTGTAATATCATATGTAGTTACACTTAAAATAATAATTAAGAATTATCTTCAGAATTCTAATATAAGTTACAACATGTATTATGACATATTAATATATGTAAGTGTATATTGTATAAATCCCATAAAATATTACTTTGTTGAATAATGTCAAATCTCAGTTGTCCAAGTAAACGTAGGTTGAGCTTCCATTTACCAGCAAAAGCAATATTAAAATAATTTCATTTCATATCTCTTTATTCTCGTTTACTTAGTTTTCCCACAATGTGTTTTATTATATAGATTCATTGCATTTCTACTGACAGTGTGTATATAGTTCATTCCAACATCACAATAATAAGATTTATACTGCCTAACATCAAGCTATGAGCCCATTTACATTATAGCAGTTGGCCTAATCCAGCCTAATAACATTCATTTCTGAGGCATTATCATTAATTAAATCTCTGTGACCTAAGTACACTTATAATACTTGTGATACAAATATTTACATCCATTTGTAAGTAATAAGAAGAAGTGCAAGCCCCACTTGATAAGAAGCCCTTAGTATCTTGAATTACCTTAATATCAAGATAATTTACAATTTGACTTAGACTAATTAATTACGGTAACTTTACCTTCCACTGTGGTTATACAGAATCCCAGAATAGTTTTAAAAATTGATTTATCATATTAGATAGTTGCCTAAAACATTTCCCCTGTATGATTTAGCGTATTATTAACATATGTATTAAATGTGTATTGGTTTTAATACCTCTTAAAGAATGTTTAGACTTAAATTTTGTTAGCAGAAAACCCTTT
>JAAAKQ030089876.1:26831-57065 GCA_010016005.3 Zanna intricata
TGATGCAGGATTACAATATAATGGTTTTTTGTTTATTAGAAACTCACCTTAGAAGAAAACTTTCTGTTTAAGATTATCAAGAGTTTTGTATTTAAAGCTCTGTAGCTCTATTAATTTCCTTGTTCATTTATAAACTTTTCCTAAACTCTGAATTTACATAATTAGAATCTGAAATTTATTCCTTCTGGTTCCAACCCAAAGTTTAGTAAAAGAGGATTTTAATAGCCACTGTTATAAATCCTGGGTCACAAATTCATGTTCTGTCAAAGAACGTGTTATCAAGAAAACTAAACATTGATTTGGATGTATGCCTTTTTAATAACTTTTACCTACTTTTCTACCATCTGCTGGCATTTGGACTACTAATACTGGCATCCCCCTTCTTTAGCTTTGATTTTTTTTTCATGTCTTCATTGGTCAGTAATCCTAATCTATGTTGAAGCTATCACAAACCTGTTGTAATCACACAAGATACAAAACAGCATACCTGTAAAACACTCTGATGTTGGGTTGTAGAGAAGATGGATTGGTTAACTATTACAAAATCTTTAATTAGGAATATAGAACCTTTATCATAGTGGGCAGCGTATTGCTGTGCACATAAACTGACGGTTGGCTTATTGCACTACTTACTACCCTGAACAACTCTGACAAAGTTCTGCATACTATGCAAGTATACAGAGCTATACTAGATGTTTTTATAAAGGAATGACTATTTAACTATTGCACCCTTCTATCGGTCATCTCTTTTTGCATGCAATTTGTACAGCTGTACACTGCCTGCTATAGTGATGTGGAAATTCTCATAATTAAGTTTACTGAAAAATTACATGTTGCTACTGTAGATTTATTGTGATTTAATATGAAAAACCTAAGCATCAATCCATTCCTTCACGTGTTGCAAGGATGAAAGGGTTGTTAGAAGACTAAAATTTAAATAATAGATACACTAAACATCTGAAAGTCTCAAAATTTATCTTATGAAAGAAGTGTGCTGTTATTAAACATTCTGAAAATCTAAATATTTATCAATATTTCTTCTCTTACGTGAGGAAACAGATGTGTCAACTGACTAGCCATAACAAAATACCAATAATGATTTTGCTGTTAGCAAAATTACTAGTTATTACAAGAGTTTTGCAAAAAATTTTCTCAGATTTTGGGATAAGCATTAATGTTCCTTTGTGGTTGGTCAAATAATTATGTTGCAAAAGGTTTCTGCTGCATTTTCTAAATTCAACAATAACTACATATTCACTACACATCCAGTATTGTGGAAATTCATACATCTGCCTATTAGCAAATGTTGTTTATTTGGGTAAGTTTCTGGTGGGTACCTTACTGTGCAGAAATTCCATAAAATGAATTAGCTGGAATAGTGGATAAGGACCTTGCATTCAGCTGTTCTTAAAGCAAGCTTTCCATTATGATTACCCATCCTTTATAAAACATTTCTTGAAGCTGGGTTAGCAAAATGTAGCAGGCAATAGACTACATCATGTTAAAGATATTGCCTTGTAAATGATCCCTTCAAGACAGTTGTCATTTGTATTTGGGACATGCTAAGTTAATGTACAAATTTTTACTTTGACTACTGATGTATCCCTTAGGAAACTGCTCCATAATAATTTATCATGTTTTCCTTGGTTGTATGTATTTTGAAACTGCTTCACAAATTAAAAGTAGCTTACAGAATTTATCTTAGGTGATGATATAACTGAATTTAAAAGGCATAGACTTGAAAATCTTCCAGATTTTTTTATATTTCTAGTAAATTTTATTAGGAGTTTTACACTTCTTCCTATGTTATTTATATATATATATATATACAGAAGTATGTGTATGTAGGTTATCAGAATGAGTGGTTCAATGTTGTAGAGAATAGATGCATCATCATGACTATGTACTGTTAGAGGATATTTTATAAGTGCATTACCAGTAGGTATTATACTTGTTTATATGTGAGTGTACACATCTGAATTATTATTCTGACTTGTGGATTACATCTATCTTGGTTTATTTCTGACTGTTTGTGGAGGTCTGTTAATAATTTTTAAGTATGTTTCAGTTTGTTCTGTCATGATATAAAAATTGAATTACATCTATTCTGCTGCTCTTCATGATATCTTGCAGTACATTTTAGTTCACCTGTAGTTGTTTACTTTTAACATTATTGAAACTCGCTGCATTTCCTTAGTTTCACATCTTACCATACCCATATTTTAAAAGATTTATGTACTGACTTAGTTTCCAAGAATCTCTTCAGTTTCAATTTTTATTTTTACTTTTTTCAACATTAAGCTTGATACTGAAAGAAAAAAAATAGAAAACAACTTTCTAAAAATATTCATTATTTGATATATAACAAATCAGTGTCATCAGCATATATTACTTTTTTTCTGTTTAGCCTCCAGAACCACCGTAAGGTATTAGTTAATAGGATGGATGATTTGTACGAATGTAAATGAATTGTAGTTTTGTATAGTCTTCTCGGGTTGACTATTCTTGAGATGTGTATTTAAAATTGAAAGCCAAGCTCCAAAAACATGTATCCACAGTGTAGTAGTCAAATATGTATAAAAGTTCCTTTCATAGGATTTGAACGTTACAAATTTGACTTTGAGATCAGCTGATTTGCGATGATGAGTTTACCACATCAACCCGGTAGGTTCATCAGCTTATATATTGGGAATTGTATTGACTGCCCGTTGTTTTCCAGTGCTAATTGTTCTAAATTGGTTAATTATAGTGCATGATTACTGCATTATTGCAGACTAGAGGCCTATTTCTTTGATTCACTCCTTTCTTTATCTTTCTTTCTCATTTTTGAAATTCTGTTTGTGATAATTTGTGTAAGTCCTGCAGTGAGTATTTTTTACTTTCTTTTATTGTTTGAACATAATAAAAAACATAAATTTTTGTTCTATATAGACAAAAATCTTTTTAACAGGGAAAGAAGCTTCACAGTCAACATTTATATTATAATAGTTTAAGGTTGCTAATTATTTATTACTAACACAGATCTACATGTGGAGATTTTGTGGTGATTCATGAATTGCTGTTAATCCATTGCTCTGGTTGCCTCCTTCTTAAATGATTTATTTATTCTTTGACAAACACAGTTTTATCATTTTCATGAAGGTAATTTCCAAAAACAAGCTTTTTCAATCCAAAATAAAACATGAATTACAAGAATGTTAGCATCATGTAATTTATTATAAGAGTATGTTACCTTGTTAACTTTTAATTAGACTACCCTAATATGTCCAGTGTGTATAATTCTTTGGACCTAGTGTTTTTAAATATACTTGCAAAAAACTTTCAGTCATTATTACATTAACACATAATTAATATATATAATATCTGCTATGACTTCGCTTTGCAAGCATTGGGAATTGCATTTGTTCATCCAGGTCTTAGTTACTGATTAAATGAATATTTATAAGAACATTTTGTAAACAGGAATCTCCTGTAAATCAGTTCATATATTTACATATAGTAGTTACTTTCCATGTTATATTTTGAAATTAATAAATTTTGTTATTAAGGTTCATAAATTTGAATAAATATTCTGAAATTTTTGTTTTCATTTCTTATATAAATTAATAATTACTTTTAAATTTGGTTTTATTTGACTTTCCCTCCTGTAACTTTTCGTATTTTTCTGAGTTGCATCTGCACAAACATGGTTTGCAGTAATATCTGCATGTAAATAAATCTTGTTAGTAGGATTTTCCTTAACATATATATAAAAAATAAGGAAGTGTTTTATTTGTTTTTAACATACATCAGTTGTTGGATATTCAGATGTATTTTAAATTCAAGTATATGGGTTTTTTTTTTAGATTAATGCCACACATATTTCACAAAATTGTGCTTGATTTATCACATGAATTTTTTATTTATATGTAGAATTAATCTGATATGTATTATTGTATTGATTAATATCAGTTGTTTGTATCAGCTTTAGTTAGTTTTAATTAATGTTTTTGTTCAAATCATTTTAGTTAAATGATTCAGATTGTTATTCCCAATCAGCAGTTTCATTTCAGGTTTTTAAATTAAAGAATAATTTTGCTAATTATTTTCAAAACTGTAAATAATCAGAATGAAATGTTTTGAAAGAATGCTATATCTAACATTAATTTAGTTAAATCTTTTTTTTTTATGGTTACTCTGTTTTGTACATAACATAAATCTTCTCATTTGTGATTTTAAGTTTGTTATTTTATATTTATTAATTGTTAAAAAAAACATATTTTTATACATTTTTGTTATATTTCATTGATTAATAACTATTTTTTATATAATTTATTTGTAATAATTCTGTATTAAACTGAATATTCCATATTTTCTAATTGACATTGAAAGTGAATTAATCCTACATTTTCTATTACATATTTACAGCTGAGGTAGTGGAGAAGTTGAGCAGTTTCTGAAAATCATCAAGTAAGGATATAATCTTTGTAATTAATTTTTACAATTTTTTTGTGTAAAAAATGATTAAATATAACAAATGATTCCGATGGAAAATAAACTAAATAAAATAACTAGTTCTAATAGACTGATAGGAAAAAAAATTAAAAATTCTTTTTAATATTTAAAAAAGGATTATCATGGGATAATACTACTTTGTAGGATTGACATAAGATAGCAAGATCTGTCTTTCTTGAGAATGGTTGAACTATTTTTGTGAGTGTTGTACATCAGGTCAGTAGCTCCTATTTAAATTAAAGCATCCAACACATATAAGTATGGAGGTATTAATTAACAGTTTTAAGATATTTGGAAAAAAAGATACTACTTTTAAAGAACAGAATTTGGATATTATAGTCATTATTATTAATTTTTTTTCTACATATTTGGTTTATTTACTTATGTACACATAATATGGTCTGCAATATTAAAATTCTTGAATGCATTTTTAAAAATTCTTACAGATTGTATTTTTAGAGTACTGAATCCAAATATGATCTAATTTTTTTAATACCATATAGAGGTTTTTATAATTGTGTGTGTGTGTATGAGAATTGCAGAAAGTCAAAGGAAATGTAAACATCATTAAAAGTTTTTTTTTACTTAGTGGATTTATTTATTCTCAAATACTATTATTTAAAATGATGTAAGTTGTTTAACTTAATTGGAAACTTTATAATGCAATTTTCATTTGTTTATAAACTTCTGCCAGGTGCTTTGTATTTTGTTTGATGAATCTTGATTGTCACAATGCATCATCCATCTAATTTATCCATAATATTCCTATTCCACTGTTCCTGGATTTTTTCATCTATTTAATACCTTTGTGAAAGTGCTCATCCTGTATTTAACTTTCTACCTGAAGATTTTCTGGAAAGAAATGTTGAAATTTTCATCCAAAAAAAAAATGGACTTTATTAAAAATCTCCATTTATGCTGAAATGAGCATATTGGGATATTCTATAGCCTCATAGGACATCCCAATGTTTTGAATTTCTTTTGTGCTCCCTTTCAACAATGTTTTGTATTAATAGTATTCAAAAAAAATAAATTTTTTTAAACATTGTAAGTAAATATTCCTCTGTTTAGTTTAGCATCTGAAAGGTTAGGTAATGTCTGGTGTAGATATTTAGAGCAGTTTACTTCTTTTTATATTTATTAAATTGCTTCATAACACCCAGTTTTATATGGTTAAGTGGCAGCAGTTTTTTTTCTTTTTTTTTTAAGTAGACAAGACTTTCATTCAAAATTTTTTTTAGCTTTCCCATTCATGTAAGAAGCAAGGGTACTTAATATAGCTGACCTAGAATCATTTTCAATATTATGTTCTTTATATTTTATTTTAATAATTACCAGTTCTAGATTAATATAATTCTGTTTTAGGTGTACTGAGTGATCAACAGGTAGAGGGTCATACTTGTTCCCATTATGTAGAACAGCTTTTAGATTTTTTTATTAGAGTTTGTAAAAAGCAGTAAATCTTCTACTTTGTAATGAATGCCATACTTTTACATTAAACTGACAATATCTGCAATATCAGTCATATTCTTATGAAAAGTAGGGAGTAAATTCTTGTTCTCCGTCTTTGTACAAAAAAGACATTTCTACTATCTATAAGTTCTTTTAAAATGGAACCGAATAATTCAGCATATTCTTGGGTAATCCTAAATCCTTTGTTAGATCATTTAGTTTGGATAACTGAACAACCAAGGAACTTAATTATTATTTTCATCACAATGAAATTCCTGATTATCTTGTTCGCCAGTATGTGAATCACAGACACCTGATGCCAGCAGAGAGCACATCACTATGCATATGATGTGACTGCCACTTAACTATACACCACATTGTGAATTGCATGTGCTATACGGCCTTACATTGCAAATTTAAATTGCCAAGGGACATACAGTGCATCCTAGGAAATTATAACAATGTACTAAACTGGGTATTATTACTTCTAAAGAGAATTAATATATTTAATAAGATTTAACCCATCAAAATTATCTACAAATGCCAAACTTACTCAGTTCAAAGCCTCACACAGCTCAGTATAGGTTTAAAAAACCTGTTTTCCAAGAGAAAAAGGATCAGAAGTAAGGTAAGGCTGAAGAAGAAGAAACTGGGCCTATAAAGCCTTATGGTCTCAATTGATGTCAAGAAACAACAGAAACATAAGGGCACAGTTAATGAAACCAAGCTGCCACAGTTGTAACAGTAGGCTTAAAGAAGCCTGTACACCTTATTGACGAAGACAAGAGATGAGGTTGAATAAATCTGAGTACCTCATACTCATCCTCCTAATAAAACATAGATTAATGAGGGAGATTCAGAAAGTCTGTATATCTGAAGGATCCTCTTATCGGGAGCATCAACTTAGGCTAGGCTTAGCCTAAGGCATCTTAGGCTAGGCATCAACTTAGGTAAGGCTTGGAAGAATCTGAACACCTCAGCTTATATCATCTTCAGAATGGAGCAAAGAAGTAAGACTAAAGAAGTCTGTATACCTCAGGCTTCCAGTGATGCACACTCACACTTACACATCTACACATGCACACAACTCATACACAAGTAGATGTTTTCTGTCTTCTGCTTGAGTTTAGGGGAGTCCTGATAGTCTCTTCAACAGAGGCTATCCTGTAGCCCCCCTATGCTTCAGCTGTCCCCCTCTCCCAAGCGGTTCGATAAATCCTCCTCATGCAGATACATGTCCATGCCATCATCTTCAGTCACTTCATTCGAAAATATTGTAACACACCTTGGTAACAACTTTCCAACCAGACTGAAAGGAGCATCCGCTCTATAATGCATTCCTTGTCAACAACTCAGTGATGTTATAGCAGAGCCATCTTTCCTCCTTCCATCAGATGTAGTGAAACATGACTTGCGTGGGGGTGTCCATAGCTTCACAATACTGACATGCATCCAAATCAATTTTTCCAATTGTTGCTTGGTAGAAATTGAACAACCCGTGTCCGGTTAAGACTGGTCATCCAAAAACCCACCTCGCTGTTTTTTTGTTGATCCATCTCTTGATATCAGGAATTGGCCATTTTTCACTTGACCCCACCTTTCCTGCCATCTGTTCAACAAGGCACATCATGCAACCATCTTCGGAGTACCTCTCCTTCTCTCCAAGAGCTCCTCTATCTTCAAGTCTTAACGAAGGAATACTGGATATCACAAATATGGCGTTAGCCGACACTGTTTTGTAGCCTGCTGCCACATGCAATGCAATCCATTGCTGAACTCTATTGAAATGGCCTCCTATTCCTGCCCACTGCTAAGAAATAACATACTGGGCATGCATAAGATATAATGGAGGTTATATCCATTACAAGCAGCACCTTTTTCTTCTGTCAAGGGCCTACAGTATTCGCCATGAGAAAGTCATGGTGATTCTCTCTGCTTCCTTGCCGGTGTTCCTTATGTGTGGACCAAAGCACATACTTTGGTCCAACTGGACCACTGCACATTTAATCATCTTAGTAGGCCACGTAATACTCTCCCCCAACAAGTATTGTGATGGCCTGAGTTTTCAGCCAACCACAACCATGGCCTCAGTCTTTCATCCACCAGCCCCAAGCCTTTGGCTGACAGCTGGTATTTAATCAGCAGTTTAACATTTCTAGCTTTGGCGGCCAGCACATTTACTATCTTGTTAGTAATTGCTGCTGCTAAATCGTCCGTGTAGACCACTAAATTGGCTCCCTCTGGCAGATCCTTTCTGAGGAGTCCATCATAGACAAGAACAAAGATACAGATGGTTTAGTAAGAGATGAAGCATCTGGGATACTTACACAAATACAACAACTCAAATTTCTTTGTTCTGATGTGATATGGTATGAGAAATTAAATCATGTCAACATTAGGAAACTAATCATAGTACCATTAGTAAACAAATGCAGGGAAAAATTATAATATTGCATTGGCAATAAAACTTTTTGAAAATTCCATTTTTTTTTCTTTTTTTTTTAAATTTGAGATTGGACAATAACTTTAATGTCACCCTTATAGGTGCTGGCAAAGTGACATCAGAAATAGATGCAGATAAAAATTTTGAATCAATACCTAGACATCGAGTTCGAGAAAGAAATTTGATTATGAAGTCGGGATGAGCTCACACTTGATGCACAGGAAAAATGCAAAATTCTTTTATCAGTTGATTGACACTGCAATCAATTCTTTAGAACAAAGATTTTCTCAGCTGCTTCATCGCAACAGTTAATTCTGCTTTTTATGTTTTATTATGTTTATTGTGTTTTGTTTATTATGTTTATGGTTATTTATGTTTTACTAAAAAATGTTATTTCTTCTGTATTTTTGACCAATTGCAAAGATTTGGAAACCATTTTAACCGATCGAGAATCATCGGCTATAAACAGCCTGGAACGTTGTGATGAAATATCAGTGGTGTGTTCTCTAATGGAAAAAGATTTACTACCATTGGAAGTTTTGAAATTGATAAAATTAATTTTGCTCCAAACATGAACATTGCTCTAAGAATTTTGCTAACTTTTCCAATAAGTGTTGCATCCGGGAAATGTAGTTTGTCCAAACTAAAAATAATCAAAAACTATTTGCGAAAACAACATCTCAAACAAGATTGTCAGATCTGGCTATATTAGGAATTGAATATGAACCCGGTAACAGTTTCGATATATTTGAATTTATTAGAGTATTCTCTGAACTAAATATTCGTAAAAAAAAATTGTCTGAATTATACTCCTACTATTTTTTAAGTGAAAACTTATGATAAGTATTTGTGTCAATTACTGAATTAAACTGTTGTTTTTTGGACGTTCGCTAAAAAAAAAAAAAAACAATATTATATATGTACCTTATTTTTTAGAATGCTTACATTGTTGATATATGGGGGCGCAATTTTTTACTCTTTTGCACGGACCAGTTCAAAGGCTAAGTCGGACCCTGACAGTAGGAATTAATGATACGTCGGAAAATATGTGACGGTTCTACTAAACTATTGTTTATGAGAAAAAAACGAACTGTTGTTTCACTTCGACACAGATTGTTTTTTCCGCCTAGTATTTACAGCATAGCGAACCCGTTGAATTAACAGAACCGTCAGCTCATTCTAACGGACGTTAACTTAACGAAAACAGATAAAGTGAATAATTTGTTCGCCTTATTGAGAACAGGTCATTTTCCTGGCAAATTGTTGTTTTATAGATACTAAATACGCTGTAAGTTAACCGCTAAGATCGAAGGTTTTAAAAACCGAATAAATCTTATTCATGAATATATTGTGATGTTAAAGTACAGAATAAGAGTGTCATAAAACCGTAAAATTTTGTGATAAAATGATATACGTATCGCGTCAACCGAAAGATTCTGTAACCGATGCGTTGGAAGAAATATTAAAATGAAAATGTTTTTAAATGCAAAAAACAAGTACTTTAGTGATGTAATGGAAAAATGAGTTATGGACATTAACATATTAATAATATTTTGTAATGTATTTTTTTTCAAAGAAAAATTCGTTTTCGTTTGGCGAAAAGATCATAAACGTCCACCTCTAGTAGGAACTCTGCTGTGGACCTTTCTCAGAACTCACGTTTATAATCGGTGCTATATAAAAAATTGGAGCTATGATGATTATCAGGATTTAGTTTATTAAAAACTTGGATAAAAAAAACACGGGTAAAGTTCATGGTTATATCAATTTAAAACAGTTAATGACATTAATTGAATCGCTGCCATTGTTTTCAAGATACATTTAATACAGAGGTTTCTATGAATACAGTGTGATGTTATTTGTGGTTTTTATTTTTTGCTTAATTATTTTGTATTTTTCTAAATATCCACCAGAGTATGAAACAAAGAGATGCCACCTTTATTTTATTATTTTCCAAGCTGGCCACAAGAATATTTATGAACTTTTTTCCTTGGGTTAATAGTCATGATTTGAGCTGATTGATTAGTAAAACTGGGCAGTATTTTGAATTTGCACTGAATGGAACTCCAGTAAATCTGTACATAATACCTTTAAATTATACTGTTAAATAAATATTGTTAAATAAATTATACTGTTAATAATATCTTTTGTAGTGTGAATTTAGTTTTTTCTCTCATAGTTGCAGTTTCAGTGAGTTTTGTGATAAGTATTTTCACAGTCATTTTAAAGTTACAGCACATTTTCACATTATTTTTTGATCACAATTAGTTCAAAAGTGGTATCATTACTAGTCGGCGCAGTAAAACCTATATTTACTTTAATGCTTGTTTCCAAAAAAAACTGTTATTAGATACTTATTACTTAGCGGTATACTTTATAGTTATTTTATTACTTAGAGGTATGTTAAAAACTGTAATTTTTAATGAAAACATAAATTGGTGATATAGAGATATTGTTCTATTAACTGAAGTTTATATTTGCTCTGAATAAAAAGTGTTAATTACTTTATTCAAAGCTGAAACTTTCAACCAATTTTATTTCATTGTTGGGTAGTGCAATCCTTTCTCCACATCAACTGTTAAACAGCCACATATCAAATGTTAAATAAAATCTGTTGTTATACAGTTTACAGCAACACCTTTCATCTTTGCAATCTTCTCATAATAACAGGGATAAATATAAAATCAATAAAATGTATATTTTACACAAAACATTAAAATCCATAAATTTAACAATTTTGAATAATATCAGATTTATAATTTACTCAAAAAACACAGAAATACTATTTGCAGAACTGGACAGGTGCTATTAACAACTGCGTCTACATTTTTATCACTTAAAAAGCAGCATAATAGATTTGAAAATACAGTAGTCTATGTCCATAAATTACAAGGAAATATATTTTTTTTTTAGAAATTTTCTTATATATATATATTTTTTGGTAGAGTTGTATTCTATCAAGGAGATCATTCATTACTGATTTCATTTTTTTTTTAATATCAGTAATCTTAGCCAGTAAATAACCATCGTAGTTTCCGTAAATAACCATCATAGTCAACAGTTGGGCAACATTATAATCTATTAAATCCTTGCAAGAAATATTACTGCTCTGGTTCCAGTTTATACAAGTAAATGTCCACCGAGGACATTCAATGACAATTTTGCAAAGCTTCAGCAGATCAGACCAGTCTGACACTGGCTTAACTCCAAAAAAATTTAAGTTAAGTTAGATTATCATATATTTTTAAGCAAATATTTAAGAATGTAATACTTATATTTTAATAGTGTACAATCTTGCAAATTAGGGAATATAATTCTGTAATCTGTTGCAGTAAACAAAAATACCTATTTACTTAAACTTCTTTTCAAAAATTTTACCTGCTTTTCTATGAGATGTTACTGGAAGGTATTAACACTGGCCTTGTAATTACAAAATAACGCTATTGTGATGGCTCTTCTTCAAAGGGCCATCACAATAGTAGTCCCCTTTTAATTGAACACACAGGCTCCAACTTTGTTTCCATTTTTGGAAGCATTCTTGAAAATTTTCTTTTTAGGATGTTAGGAACCTTTTTCATATTTTCTAGAATGTCTTCATTTGAGCTAAATCGGTTCCCTTTCAGCGAAACTTTCAATTTAGGAAAAAGGTAGAAGTCGGCAGGGAATAAATTAGGGGAATAGGAGGTTGTGGAAGCACAGTAATTTGGAATTTAGTGAAAGATTCCTCGATCGAGAACGCACAATGAGCCGGTGCGTTGTCGTGGTGGAGGACCCAATTCTTATCTCGTCATAGTGTAGGTCTTTTCTTCCGCACATTTTCGCGCAAACTCCTGAAGGACACTTTTATAGTAATCCTGGTTGGCTGTCTGCCCCCTTGGGACAAATTTGTGATGCATGATATCCGTCCGTCCCCCCCCGGAAGAAGGGGGGGGGGGTCAAAGAAAACCAACATTTTCTTCACATTCGTACGACTTTATCGAGTTTAATTTTTTACTGGTGATGAAATTAGATAATTCCATTGCGGTGATTATGCCTTTGTTTCGGAATCATACCCATAAACACAGATTCGTCGCCTGTAATTATCGTATTTAACAATGTGGTTCAGTTTCAAACCTATTAATCAATCACTTCTTGGAACATTCAAGTTGAAGTTGTTTTTGCTGGTCTGACAACAGTTACGGAATGATTTAGTGGACACTCGATACATGTTCAAATCTTAAGTGATAATTGACTGAACTGCGGAGAAACTTAAATCTAATCCATCAATTATTCCTAATTGTAAATCTGCGGTCAGGGCGCACTAAATCGCGAACTTTCACAATGTTTTTCATTGCTTTTTTAAGTGAAAGGCCACTCGGACCGGGGGGTGGTCAACTTCGGCCGATTCGCAGACATCTTTGAATCTGTTGAACCAGATAAAAACATTGACCTCAAAAAGAATTGATGGCTCAGAAATTTATCTAAGAAAGCTGTTTTTAAGATTTAAAAAATTTTTGAAGCTGATTTTTCGGTCTTAATGCAAAATTTGACGTATTCATGTGTACCCCACACATGCGATAATAGATAGTGGCGATAATAGTTTGTGGTGTTATCCAGAGCAACACGCTGTGCCTTCTCTCTCTGTCCCAACTAATACAGGTGTAGACCGTGTGCTCTACAAAGTCCACCTCCTGACAGTACCTGCACCGAGGGGAGTCACTTCTACGAAATCGGTGCAGATATTCACCAAACCGTTGTCATCAACTTGGATTTTTAATTCTCTTACCTTTCAGCGACCGACCATCGCTATCATCCTTTTTGCATTTTGTTTTTTCCATTTTATTTTTTGCAGGACCAGGGACATATCTCTTTCCGGAGCCACCTGCTCACCTTCTCCACTGATGTGTTGGTAGTATCTTCGAGCTCGTCCTCTGTCGCGATCTAGCATGGATGTATTTAGTGTAGGTAGAAATAAGTTGTTCATAATTTGTATATTTAACGTTAATTAGACGTGGTTAGCGAGTGTAATTTATATTGGTTAGATTACGTATACTAAACCAATCGTACGAATATCGACATAACCTAACCAAACAACTACGCTCGTTTCGCAAGCTAAACTCGACTAATTAACGTTAAATTTACAATTTATATATAACTATATACAACTTATTAATAATAAAAGTGATTTCTCCTTATTTTTCTCCTTTTGTTATCTCTAAAATTTCAATAAAGTACCCATTATTATTATTATTTTTTGATTAAAAATAATACTTTTTTATTTTATGATTATTCTGTGTGGTTTATGTTGTAAAACTGATATTTTATAAACTAATAAAATATTTATTTTACATAATTTATTAATTATGTTAATTAATTTTATTAATAATTTAAGAAATTGTTTAATTTTATTAATTTAATTTAAAACATGTGAGCTGTTTTTTTTGTATAAATTTCAAAACATATCTTAAAATAATTTCAAGTGATTTAATTTAATTTATTCTTAATTATTTAACCATATTATGTTTACCTATTGATTTATTTAAGGACTTTTTCCTTTTTTTTTTTTGATTCATAAATTAACATGGAGAAATGTTTACACTTTTATAAAGTAAAAAGATCATTTCTGACTTTCTGAATCATTTTCTGAATATTTAAAAAATTTTTCTAGGTATTTTCATGACTACATGAAAATAATGAATAAAAAAGAGATAAATATTAAAAATCTGATATGGACACTACATGACTCTCTTGTACACTTATTACATGTACACATTTTTTTCTGCACTTCATTTAAACTAATTTCATTGGAAAGTGAGATATGATCATCCAATTCTTTAATAAACTTGACAGTTACACAGTTGCACTGTGGTGGACACCACATCATCATATTTTTTTTGTGGTGTCTGTACCAGCATTTTATATTAGTTTATATATCAGTTTTGTTTCATGTCACTCAAGTCTGTGGCAGCTTATATGGTGTAAGTGAGAATGTATTGGATCCATAACTATGTACACATCAGTACAAATCCAACTTCAAAAACATATTTTATTTATTATTTTTTAAAATTTAAATATATTGATTTATTAATAACTATTAATCACTGTAAAAAATGTTGAATTAAAATGAAAAATAGATAAAAATTTTTTTCACTAATTACTAATGATTTTTTTTTGTTTTTTTAAATTTTTATTGTTATTATTGAATTATTGTTTATTATAAACACTTTTTTTACAATCAGAAGTTAATAATTATTAATAAATCAATATATTTAAATTAAAAAAAGAAGTTAAAAAAATATGTGTATATGAATGAAGTCAGATTCGAACTAATGTGCCTTCCCCTTGTAAGATCCAGATATTTCATGAATTAAAATTTTCTTAAATGAATTAATTGTATCCTTAAATTAAATTTGGCAGTATTAAAATTAAATTAATAAAAAAATTAAAATTAAATTTTGTTTTAACTCTGGAACCAATGAAAATAAATACCTTATGATATATCACTGAGTAGGTCTCAATGTGACCTTATTACTGCAATTAAGATAAAGTCCAGAATCCAAATTTTTTGGATTTTGGATTTTTTTGAAAAATCAATTATATTCAAAAGGGGAGGTGTATACAGATGTTATAACAGTCCTAAAACCAAAATTTCTAATCGTTTTTGTTATATGTGAGATACATACATATGTATGTGACAGACATCATGTTGAAACTAGTCAAAATGGATTCAGGGATGGTCAAAATGGATATTTTTGTTGAAATCTAAAAACCAACATTTTTCCCAATTACAATAGCAATTTTTCACAATTTTATTTCCTTGTACTTCATATTAGGAAGTAAAAAACATGACTGCCTAAAAAAACATTGCCGACAAGGATGGCTCTTTAATATAGGATAATTACTAACATAGGATCATTAAAAGTGTGCGGATGACAATTTTATGTAGAGTATATATTTTTTCTTATTTTCAAAAATTTATTTAAACATATATAAATATATATGCTTAATTATATATATATATGCATTTATATAATTTTTGTTTAAATAAATTTAAAAAATCTGAAAAAAAAAATAATAATATACATTCATATTTATTTAACTTTATGACACTCCTGGTAATGTAAGGATTCTATTGTGGGGGGTCATTCATTTAAATCAGTTCAACTGTTGAGCTGCTGTGGTGGAATAAACATACATACACCTAAGTAAGTACACTATACTCCTTCTGTGCTGTGTAGGAGTTCCTGCAGTTAAGATGTGCTCTTTTATTTTTTTATTTAGTAATTAATTAATAACAGACAATAAATTTTACAAAAAATATGTTGTTTCGTATTTATAATTTTTGTACTTAGTACCAAACATTTATAATTTAAAAAAAAAAAATTAGTCTAAATTTCTTCATTTCTGAGGGTGATGTTCAGGTAACGACAAAGAAAATCTGTAAGTTTGTAGGTATTAAACCAGTTTCTGGTTTGCTGGAACCAAACAAATTCTTGTATAAATTCACCTTAAAAAAAGTACATAGAAGTTAATCAGAAATAGAGAGATATGGTAAAATATGTTAAAGAAAAATAATACCAACCAGGTTTATCAGTTACAAACTTGACTTTTTTTCTTTTATGTATATATATATATATATATATATCTCCTTTGACACTCCCAGAAATGTAAGGATTCCAATGCAGGGTTATATATATAAATTGCTTCAGCCATTGAGCTGCTGCAGTGCAGACATTCATACACAATAAATACATTACACTTCTTTTTGTGTAAAAACATTTATTACATAAAATGGCTAAAATATTGAACAATATGATTTTTAAAGATTGTGTTAAACAGATCAGTGTATAAGTATATAAAGCAAGCATCCTAAAAATCTTTTTTTAAATTTATTTTTATCATTATGACATCATAAATGCTTCTTACATATATTTTTACATGAAAAATATTGTATACAATAGAAAAATTCCAGTTCAAAATATTAGATGAAAACAGCAATGGACATTGCTAAGACTGCTATAGGAAATTCATCATCACAAAGTGATCAAATCTTTGATCTATTAAATCAAATGATTTTATCTTTTAAAACTTATAGAAATTTAAAGTTGCAACAGTAGAAAAAAATCCTAAATATCATAATAATAACAATTCTTCATTCACCATCAGTTGAGATGATGTATGTACAATTTTTTTTTAAATTCAAAATGGGTAGCAAAATCCTATTAACTTAAAAAAACAAAAAAAAAAAAAAACAATAAATTTTTCTTTAAAAAAGAAAATAATCTTCTTAAAGTTTTCAAAACTATATAATATTTTAATAGTTTATACTATCTTGATTTGAAAAACTAGTGATCTTGTACAGTGTGGGTGAAAAGTCCCTTTACATGTTAATGGCATAGTATAGTTAAATATATATGTAAACATTGTTATGAATACAAAAAATAGTGTATTTCAACATTTATATCTGGTTAACATTAACATTTATTGTGAATAACATTGTTACAAAGGTTCAGGTTTCATTTATTGGTTTAGAAACAGTTCATTTAGCCATGTGCAAACACTCACAGCAAAATGTGGTGGAGTGCCATTTTGTTGAAGTGTAACAATGTCGGGTATTCCTCTTGACATTAATTCTGGAAGCAACCACATGTTAATCATGTGGAGATAGCTGTGTTAATTCAACCATCAAAAAAATATTATCCAAGTAGATGGTCTGCCATCATCTCTGCCCAAATCATAACATGTGGCATATTGCATTCGATTCCTCATAAAAGTGCAGATTGTGTTTTGGCCAAAAAAAGACATTATGATTTTGTGAGTTACAATAAACCATTACTTGTTAGACAACTTAACATTTTTTTTATAATTTGCGTGTGGGAAGCGTTAGATCAGCATTTCACATGCATGCACACATTTTTGCAAGTCATGATCACTCTACTCATTCACTGAGAATGGCCGAAAACATGAAACATACAAATCTTTACGCATGTGATCTCACATAGTCGATTGCGGGATGTTTAATTCTGCAGACTGCTTACAGGTTGACTTCATTCTCTGTGTCATCGAACCGGTACTCTTTGAGTGGAATTTTCAGTTTTGGAAACAGCCAAAATTCGCAGGGAGCTAGGTTGGGACTGTACGGAAGCTGACGAAGCTGTCTAACTTGGTGTTTTGCCAAAAACTGTTCCACAACATTTGATGAATGTGCTGGCACATTATCGTGATGAAGAATCCAGTTGCCAGTCGCCCAAAAATGCAGCTGTTTTATCCTCACTTCGTCACGCAATCTTCTCAGAACTTGAAGGTAAAATTCTTTGTTAATCGTTTGACCTGTTGGAGCGTATTCATAGTGCAAAATGCCTTCATAATTGAATAAAACAATCAATATTGCCTGGAAACTGCTACGACTTTGAGTGCTTTTATCGGTGGCTCGGGTGGAAGCTTCCACTGTGAAGATTGTTTTGTTTCAGGATCATAACCGTAAACCCCCGATTCTCACCGGTAATTATCTTTTTAAGCACATTTTCATTATTAGCGATTGTTTTCAAATTATCCTGAGCGACTTCGAAGCGAAGATTTTTCTGTTCCACCGACAGCACTTTTAGAATGAATTTTGAACAAAAGTGAGTCATTTCCAAATTATCGGTTAGAATTTTCCAAACGCTTGTTTTTGGAATTCCAAGATCACCTCCTAGTTCACACGCAGTCAAACCACAACCTTTCAATCCCAAATTGCACACTCTCAAAATTTCCGGTTTTATTGTGATCGAAGGTCGGCCAGAACATGGTTTATTGTCAGCCATTTTTAAACCACTTGTACACTCTTTTATTTGTATTTTGCCCATACACTCGTTTCCAAAGGCCTTTTGCATCATTTCAATAGTTTCTGCACAACTTTTTTCAAGTTTCAAGCATAACTTAATGCTAATTCGTTGATCTGATCAATCCGTCATCTTCAGCAATTACAAAATCTAATGAACATAAAAAAGTAATCTAAATAAAGACGCACTGTGCACGAACTAATACGTTTTGTTGATAACTGCGGCATCTGGCTTGTACTTCTCAAAATTCGCTACGTACGTTGACGCGGAGGTTTGAAAGTAGGTCGGATTTTTTTGGGACTCACCTCTTATATTAACTGGTCCCATGTCTTTAAAAATGAGTCTTTCTGAGAAACTTATAACATATCACTCAGAAGATTACAATAATAACAATTCAAATCACAGGTCTGTGATTTGGATTGTTATTATTGTAATGTTTTATTTATATTTTTATACTCTTGTTTTGCTTTGTTTGATTCCTTGCAACACATTTTCTATTGCAGTCAGGATGTATTGTAACTAAAGATTATACAAATACGATCTACTACATTGCTCTAATATTCTTAATGGTTATAATAACTTGATGTTTTGTTAATGCTTTAAATTGGTTAGGGTATTTGTTTAATATGTGGTCAAAGAGTACATCTGACTCTTTTAGGATAGTATGTTTAATATGTTGTTTTATGTTAAATCTAATGTTAAATTTATGAACTTTATAAATTTCACAAAAACTAATATACTGAACTGAACTTAACAAGGTTAAATAAGTTGTTTTATAATGCATTAAATTGGTTCCTAAACTACTTGAAGCTGAGGGTCATTGTTCTCAATTACTGAGAAAGGAAAATTTGGATCAAAGCCATGAAAAAATCTTCAGGAAGCATAATTTAGGTATTTTTGCCTAATTATTTTATAAAAATGTATTTTATTTAAAAATAATTTTTATTTAGTCATGATTATTTCTTACAAATGACTATTAAAATATTACATATAACAGTTTTGCTATTTTGGCTTAGAGAAGATGGTGTGTACTGTTTGCATTTTGTCTTCATCATAATCTTATATAACTGACTAGATATATTTGTGGAAATGGAATTGCATTTACAGTAATTTACATTATAAAAAAAAAACAAAACAAAAAAAACAATTTAATTAAAAATAATTGGTTTCTAATATCAAAAACCTTTTGACATGTTGAAAAGGTTAAATTAAAAAAAGCACACTTAAAAAAACTGATATTTACAACAATCAAATATCAAAACCAACCTATTATTTATGTTATAAATGTGATTTTTTTATAACTTTATTCAAAATTTTGGTTGTATCAGATTTTTTACACGTTATTTTAAAAATCAAAGTTTAAAGATTGTGAACTGACTTTTTTTTTGTAAAACAGAACTATCTTGCAGTACCTCATTTTTATTCATTTTAAGAGATGTATCATTTTTAATATTCTGATAAGTATTTTTTTATGAAAATGCAATTCTCTTTAAATTTCAGTACACAGTGGATACGCTGCAGATTGTGGTCATTCAGATTCAAAATTACCGCTGCTGAAGGAATTTTTAACAAAGAGAATGGTAACTATATTGTCCAGATATTTCATTTTATTTAAGACACAAATATTTTTAAATTTATATATTTTTAATGACATTTTAAATATTTCGTTAAATATATAATATTGTTTTTAAAAAGCCATTCAAATAATTTTTGTATCAGATTTTTGATGTTTGCCTGCATTAGTATTGCGTCACAGTTGCTTAGCCAATCAGCGAGCAGATAAATTTTCATTTTTGCGGAGAAGATTCAGCCATGTTGAGTAGGGAAGTAACAAAGCTACAGGAAGGAAGGAGAACATCGGTTCGGCGTTTTTAACATCTTATACCACCACCTAGGACGTCATGGCTGACCCGGAAAAGCAGCCCGAACAACCAAAGGCTGTCTCACATAAGCCAGTCCTTGGTAAGTTTAGTTTAACTAGTTATTTTATCACTATTTATTCGGTGTGATGTTCTTTATTCTTCGTGCTAAAAGCCGACTACTCGTGCCTCCATGTTCTAACACCCTACAGGTCTCTGACCTGAAGGCCGCATAGTAGCAATTAGCTAAAAATCGTTACTTTTATTGATACTTATTATGAATGCTTGGTTATTTAATATTGTAGGGTTTTACAGATTTTAACAGGCTTTATAAGGTCTTATTACAGAATGCTGGTAAGAGAGAATTTTTGTTAGTCTTTTAACATTCGAATGCAACGTGTTCGTTAATGAGTTAAGGTAGATTAAATCGGATATCATTAAAAATAGTGTATGAAGTTGTTTGATATTTATGTATATATATTTTTATACTTTGTGCTGTAGATAGCATATAGGCTTGAATGAAATGCGGTCACATGGTTATATTGTAGCAATTAATATAACGTTTATAGGCTCTTTGTTTAAACATTTTATTTTTTAGGGGGTGTTTTTTTATTTTTCTGTTTTTAAATGTTATCTGTAGTTTGTACAGCTACTTTTTGCACGAGCCATAGATAAAACAATGTTAAGATTGTTGACAATGAATATATTATTCTATTTCAGTGAATTGTTAGGAATTATATTTAGGAAGACGCAAGTAAAAAGGTGTGAATTTTCAATAAATATAGTTTATTTTCAATATATTTTGTATCAAGTTTTTCTGCTTAGTTTTGTAAATAAAAAATATTTTATATTTTAAAACGAATTCATTATTATTGAAGATTTTGACATCAGTTTATTTGAATTTAATGGTTTTTAATAATTAAGTTTGTGTTTTACTTATAAAGCAAGTTATAAATTAATATGGTTTATATAAGAAATATGTTCAGATTTAAAACTTTTAAATGCTTTAGTTAAGAAAATATTGATAGTTAATGAATTGTTTGTATGTAAACTATAACTACTTTAATACATAGTTGACTTAAACTTTGAGTTAAAAATAGGTGTTTATTGTGAACATATCTCGTTTTTTTTCTTAACTAAACTAAAGAAATGAGTTTAGCTGTCAGTTAACTTATAAACTTTCCTGGTAATGTTAGTTAGCCTTGCAGTTAGCCAGCCTCCATGGTGCTAGTGGTAGTGTAGTGTAGTGTGCCTTTTATCTGCTGGAGGTCCTGGGTTGGAATCGTTGACTGGCATGATACTTTCACATACTCTCATCCTCTGAAGGTATACCTAACAGTAGTTCCGGGGGTTAAATAAAAAAAAATTAATTTGCTTGTGGTGGGGGAGTGAGTTCATTTACAACTGAGTTATGTATATCTTTTATATTATGAAATATATTTTAATGTTATGCTTTTCATTATATTTGATAAATTTTTTTAATTTGTTCTGTTCATCTAAAACAGAAATGTTATTTTGGTCGTCATGACTTATGTATTGTTTAATTTGCTGTCCTGTTCAATTTAACATAAAGTATTAATATTTTGATCATGACTTCTTAATGATATGATTCCAAACTGGTTGTATGTGCCTCCATAAAAAAAATTTGGTAAACCGTGAAGTTTTAATTGTCTTCTTACCTACTTTTCATATTTCCAAATATCAGTCTTGACTTAATATTCTGAATAATTCCAACATATGAAAATAATTACTCATTGAATTGAAATTCCTTGCCCCTGATCCATTAAATTGTAAGAATTCTGTCTTTAGACAGACCATTGGAGTTTTTAATTTATGCTAATGGGGGAAGTATACAGTTTGGGGATGTGAATTTGGTTGATGGATATTTATATGACAATTGCCATGTTTACTACAACCCATGAATTCGCATTTCATTAATCTTAGATACATATTCATTCACTACACATTACTGATTATTCAATAACTAATTCACTTTTGTTATAATTCCTACTGTTCCTAGCTGTTTGAGGAACTGTAGCTAACAAGGAATAATGAAATTCCCACAATTTTCAAAGCATGATGCTTAATTGTTGAATGAAGGGTGGCAACAATTAGTCACTGTCAAGAGAAATCTGCTTAATGTATTTCTATGGGATTGATTATTTCAAGTTGTATTAGATGTATCTATTGCTGATGTCTTTAGATATGAGCTGCTGTGAATTTCTCCATATGATTGGCATGATTAATATATATGGATCTTCCCAATGTCTGATGATGCTCAATAAATTTCCCTTTTGTTGGTTACTATGAAATTATCTATATCCTTGATGTGGCATTCTGAGATTTATGAGCACAAGTTAATTTTGATTTGATTATAGTTATAAACTTGCAGTAATTTTGGATATGGAAAAATTGATTCTTGTGAATTGGAAAAATAATTTATCATTGTGGCTTTGAATTCTTGTAATGTTTTATTTGCTTTCTATGCAGAGTTAGGACCAGAGTACATCCTCATTTAAGCACAAAGGGCTCTTAATGCATAAATAATTATTATATAGTTTATTTACATTATTACATTAGTTTAATAAGGGTAAAATTTTTTTTGTGATTATAGTGGTTTTTTTTACATAACTGATAACAATATGTCAGCTTTGTTTGTTACAAAACTAGAGTATGCCTTATAAATCTTTTTGAGGTGTTTTTTTTTTTTTATAATTGTGCCATGTGGGGATGAATAGATGTGACTCTGATCTTTGGGCAGTGATATTACCGTTTGGTAAAAAATTGTGATATTGTTTATTAAATTATATTTTAATACTGAATTGGAAAATTTCTCATAAGTTTACCTTATGTTATTCCTATGTTAACTGCTCATCTATTAACCATATACCTACCTTATAACTGTAATTTTTTAATTACAATTTCCCTTACTCTTAGATGTTTACTGCCTGTGTATGATGTTCAGTGTTGCTTCTTGTAGTTTTTCTTACGTAGGGAAGTTAAAATTTTATGTGTGCCACTGGTATCCCATGAGCACTGAGCGCTTGGTTGAATCTGTTTTTTTTTTCACAAATTTTATTCCTTTATTGATACATATAGTCAGGATATGATAGATATTTAAAATTATTTCTATTTTTTTAATAGAGGAATATTTTATTTACTTGTGTTTTCATTTGTATTCTTTGATATTACTACTTATGGAACAATTTTCTTTTATCTAATAAAATTTAATTTTAAATTAAATAAAAAATAACGCCCTATATACAACCACTTCTGCCACCTATTTTTGTATTTTTACAGTTTGATATTTCTGGGCATGCTTTACAGTAATACGTTGTTTTTCTCTGTAATTTGAGTGGCAGATTACATCTATTCTACTTCACCTGCCACAGTCATCTCTTTCATCAGTGTTATGTATTGTTTTTGGGGAGGATTTGGAGAAGATTAACATTTTTCCAGGTGGATGAGACAGGATATGCTAAAGTATAGCCAGCCTATAGTATATCCTGTCTCATCCACCTGGAAAATAAATATTGAACTGAAGCCATATGTAGATATCTTGTGTTAGTAGAATTCATATTATACAGATATAAAGCATTGTTAACATACAAGGTATGAAAGAAACATTTTTTATATCAGATGGTTTTTTTTTCTCTTGCAGGAATTTTAAGACATCAGCTGGTCTCCTCTGTCAATCCCTTTGGTTGAGGTTTTCAACCTCTTCAACCCCTTCTATCAATCATCTCAACAATCTCATTTTCAAATCATTGATTTATTACTTTCTTTTTATCTTTCCACATGCCAATCATAACCCCATCACTGTATAGAATTACAGAGTTATACCTCCTTTACCCAATGTTGCTGATACGATAGCTACCAGTGAACACTGTCAATAATTTAAAAAAATACTATTTTATACTAGTGTATTTTAATACCAGTGCAGTCTGCATTAAATACATTAATATTTCTATTCCAAGATTCTTCCCTGCTGTACATAAAATCATTCAGTTTGGCTCCCTCAAGGTATATATATTTTTAAACCAACTTGTTCTTTCCTTTAATGCATTGCCTAAGAATTAGGTATTGCGAAAACACCATCTCTAATTGTAAAGAAAGTTAAAACAATTTCTTGTTAATCTCTAGGTCATGTTTACTACTACTCATTTATTCTTCTATATTGATTAAGCCTTCTGATTATCAATAAATTCGTAAGCTTTCCTTTTGTTAATAGGGTATGTCAGTACCACCCTTGGCACCCCAAGGAAGACTTAGTCATGATATCCAGTATCATTAGTATCTGGTATCCATAATACTAGCAAGAAGTGTGTATTCATTGGTGTAGAAAATGAACTGTTATTTAATATTTTAAAGTTGGCTTTTATTGGGGAATGTTGCAAGTTGAGTTTTGTTGGGAAAGTTGAAATTTGTGCTGTATATTAATGAAAAAAAAAAAAATTTATATAAATTTTCTTAGTCGTAAAATTCATGCACATACTAATATTTTTTAAAATATTTGTAATTGCTGTTAAACATAGTTATGGATATGAATGATTACAACAGATAGTTTTTTTTTTTGCAAAATTTTACTTTGAATTCAGTCCTTTCTTCAACTGATAATGTGATAAACTGTGAAAGGTCATGGTTCATGAACTTTATATGATGGAAAATCACTAGTGAAAGATAAAATAATATTTTTACAAAACTTAATGATAAGGTAATCTCAGTATTTTTTTAATCTAAAAAAAAGTCTTCCCAGCAACTGAAATTTATTCTCCCAGCAGTTGATTTCTGAAACTATTTTTTTTTTTTAAGTTCACTTGAAAATTGTTGTGTGAACATTCTAAAAATACTTTCAGTAGATGTGATAGAATATACATGACCATCATTTGTGTGCATGATGGGTACTAGCGAGAATCATTTTCTTCATATTGCTTTTGTTTCCTACCAATCTTTTTTTTCTGTTTTATGACTTGCATTGTTTTTACAATAGTTTTCTTCTCTGTTCAAACCAAACCACTTTAATTTGCAGTTTAATATATTCATTAATAAAATTTAGAAACGAATAGGAAATTGAGTAAACATGAATAAAATTACTTCACAGTGCAATTAATGTGTATTAACATTAATTTCTGCACTATATTTTTAAACATTTGTGCATTAAACTTTCATAAATTTATCTACTTCTCTTCAATAAAATTTGACATTTTCAGTGTAAAAAAACCCTTTAATCTTTTTAAGCCAATATAGTGAAACTTGATTTTTTGCAATAAAATTAATCTACTACTGGTTTGTTTGAAAGTTAAAAATACCTTTAAATTAGCATACAATTGTGTAAAAACATAAAATTGTGAAAAAGTATGTGGGATATTAAAGTACCTGTAAAATTGTTATTCTATTAAGATGTCTGTAGAATTCAGTTTATGTAGTGGATTTTGTCCACATTATTTTGACATAGCTTATGCAGTTATCAAAAATTGCATTAAAAAATTAACTGAAAGGAAAAAATTGTTTGATTTGCCCATGTAAACTTGAACCAGAATTTTTTTTATCCATGTTCAACATTGACCCCTGAGCTTGAGCATAGTATGGACTGGATGTATTAAATCCCATTAAGAATTGTAAGTTTTTTGTTTGTCAGAAGTTGTTCTGTTTGTATTCATTATTGCTGTTATTTGTTGAATGAAAATAATTTATTAGAAGTTTAACTTGGCCAATTTTAATGGTTGAGTAACTGATAATTATATCTGATATATATGTAAAAAATGTTTGTGAGCGATTGTAATATTTTAGATATAAACAAACCTAAGCAATCTAAAACAATATTAGTAATAACAGTAATAAAAATAATAAATGTAACAAAGGAAAAGAGCTGATAATTGGTTCAAATGCTGATTTTGCCTGGTCATTATATTGATAATCAACCTGTGATATCTGTATCCAATGAAAATTTGGATATCAAATTCAACAAATCAACTCTCCAAAAAGTGATACTGATGTTTTTTTTCCCTGGAATGTAGGATAAAATTATTTAAATAATGAAATGTTCAAAAGCCTGTAACTGATCAAACGAAGGGTACAATTTTAACAAAAATTTGGAATAATTTGCTGTAAAATTGCATGAGGTTTGCTTTATTCTATTAATGTATTGTAAAGAAACTAACTTTTACTGGTCTACTAATGTTTATTTATATGCACTTCATATCCAGATAGGTTAGGGATCAGTTTAATCCATTCTGAATCTTCATATGACAGTGCTACTAACATTATACACAGTGAAGTAGGCATGATCCATTGCACAAATAAAGACCATTTATACTTTGTTTTGCGTTGACTGTTGGAGTGGTTTTAGGCAGGATACGGTTTCTCATATGTATGAAAAGAAGTCCAATAAGTAAGGACTAAAAGTGTATGTAGTCCTTAGTATTTGTAGTATATAACCATAACTTCTGACATTTAAGGTCTAAACTAGTAAATTATACCTGTTATCTAGATATGGGAAAAAGATAATACATATGGAAATATATGTGCTCCTTAGTATTATCATATATAATCATAACTGGTTATTCTGATATTTGAGGTCTACACCAGTAAATCATACTGGTTATTTAGTTATGGGAGAGATAATATATATGGAAGTACATGTAGTCCTTAGTATAACCATAACTGGTTATGTACTCATATTGAAGTCTACACTGGTAAATCATACTTGGTTATCTAGATGGAGAGATAATATGGGGATAGTTATTACATTTTTCTGCAGAAACATGAAAGCTATTGGAACTAGTATGCCGACTGAACTGTAAAGAATTAAATGTTTCCAAAAAAAAATATGATTACTGATGATATGGAGTTACAAAATTATTGAATTTGAAGTTTAGGTTCACTCTAAAAATGATTTTTCCATTTTTTCATTAACAGTGGCTAATGCCTTCATTGTTTACAATGTTTCAAGACCTCTCTACATTTAAGACATAAATGCTGTTTGAATAATATCATTTAGCAATAGCATTAGGGAAAAAGCAGATGTTCTTGCACAAAAAGCCAAGCCATACCAGTTAAAAATGGCCACTTCTTAGCCGACAAAATACCTCCTATAGATAAGAAAGCATAACCCGCTGGTTGCGTAAAGTTTATTCTGAAAAGGTAAAAGCTGCTACTGGAAAGGCTGTGAGGAACAAAACAGATCAGGAGGCAGGAGGTGGTGTCCTAATTGTTCTGTTGCAGTTTGTGTACCAAAGTTTTTTTTTTGTAAATATATTATTTATGGCTGAAATAAAATTAACAGCTTGTATAAATGTTAATAATTGACTTATGGTAAAAATGACTAAATAATATTTAAAACTATAAAAAATAATTAGGTTTGGACTTAGTCTCAGAATACCAGGATCCAGGATCTGCATTTCACATTATTTTCTAGGGTTCAGTGCTAATGGAAAATGTATTAATTTGGAAGTCTATGGATAAACTGTAAACAATATTCTAGCAATGCTATTTATTACATATAATACGTTTAATTTTGATTTCCCCCTTTCAATAAAAAATTGAAACTGTTAAAAAGGTTGTTTAAACAATAACACTGTCGTACATTTGTGTAGTGTGGATAAAATTTACTGTATAAATTGGATTTTTTAAATGTGGTATAAAATGTTTGATAGATCATATTTTATTACTTGATAATGTTGAGTGATAAACATGCAATTAATTTGTTCAATTGTCTATACAACACTGCATGTTGTGTACAGCAAACCTTTTAATTTGAACTATTGTTCAAGATAGAGTTAATATTTGTTCCACCATCACCAGTTTATACAAGCAGTATGTTTTTATTATATAGCAATATCTTATGCTTAATAAATGTGCACAATGCAAAACATTGTTTTAATCTGTTTTGCACTAGTATTTTAAAATATGAAACAAAAACGTAACTATCCCAAAATTTTAACAAATGTATAATTCAAAACACATTGTTTTAATCTGTTAATTTGTACTAGTTTTTTAAAATTTTAAACAAACACAACTATCCCAAAACTTTAACAAATTACCCCTGGTTTCTTTAGTGACCTTCTTTCAGATGTTATGATTTCATAGTTTAGATTCTATCAGTATTTACTGGACAAGTTTATAACAAATATGTCCTAATTTCCTATGAAAGTAGGATATAAAATTAAAGTCTCAGGAGTTAATCAAAAGTGTAATAGTTTGTATTCAATGTTTTAGGTTGAATATTGAAAATGACAATTAACAATCTTTTAACTTAAATCTTAGTGAATATTACTAGACATAATGAAAATATGTAAGTAAAATGTTAAAAAATTCCTTTTTTTGTTTAAAATGTTTGAGGCAGAGGGGCATGATAATCTGTTGATTTTATATCTTGGTTAGTGCAATTTTTAGACTACTGAAGTGGAAAATTGTTTTATTTAGTAGTGCCATATCTGAATAGTTAAAGGCAAAACTACACATTAATAATGTGCTTTTTTTTCATATTTTTTGAATTCAGAACAATTAATATGGGTAAAATTTAAAGAAAAATTTCTTCTGTTATCAGATGTAAAGTATTAAATGTTGAGTGGGTTTTGTAACTATTAATTTCTTACTCTAATGAGGTCATTGCCACAAGTGTCATTTCAATCTAACCATAATACTAGTTTCATTAGCAGCCTTCACTTTTGATATTGTAGAACTATTTTTTTTTAGGTCTGAACATTTACTTTGAAATTACACAATTTTCACTAATATCAGATGCATTACATCCAAATTGTTTTGTTATGGAATATGATGTATAAAAGAATAATTATTGATAAGTGCAATAAAATAAGTTAGAAAATGGGTGAGGGAATATTAATTTTAAATTGTCTTATGCAAGTAAAGTAGTTTTATCTTTGGGTGTAAGTTGCATAAGTGTTTTTCTAACAATGAGCATGCTTAATCTTGTATTTATATTCCTTTCAGTTATGTTTTTACTTGGTCTAATCACAAATGGTTGAGTTTTAAATTTTATTATTTTTATCTTTAATGATAATATTAGAATATCTTTATGTTAATAGCCTTGTTATATCCATGTAGAAGAGATTACTATTTACAAATTAGCATATCTGGCCAATATGTATATAATAATTTGTAATTGTGCTTGACTGAGCAATTTTACATCTGAACTTATTATAATGCTCAAAAATAAATAAAATTGGAATTCAGATTTCAGTTAAATGAAATAGGCACTACTTAGAACTGAATTTCTGCAGATTTTTTTATACCTTATTCCCATTTGAGGTTTACATAATTACATTTATGGGAATGCAGTTTAAAACTTTTTGAGTGCTCTCTAATGTTTACAGTTTTTGCTTACTCTGGCAGTTGGATAAATTGTTTTTTGTAGTTTTCTTTTTTTTATATTGCTGGTACCTTTTCTCTGTAACACTACTCTAATAAAAACTGTTACCAGTATACTTTGTAAACAGTTAGATTTTTTTTCCTATATTCAATGACTGTGTACTTCAAACATCCAAAAAAAGGCTTTGAATTTTAAATATTTTTAACATAAATAGCAATGAAACTTATTGAATAATCCAAACTTTGGAAACCCACTAATAATTGTGTTGTTATATAATTTTCTCACAATTTTTTTACTATGAAGTAAAATAATCCATTATCCCTCCCCCCATCACTAATAATATTTACTGTATGTATATGTATTGTTCACTCCACAATTCTGTTTCTTATATAAATTCTGGTATTAAAATAATTTGTAAGGTGTGGAGGTTGTTGAGCTATTCAAACTGGTTTATTAGAAAATTTATTACTGCAAAAGTATTGCCTAAAAAAAATTGTATTGAATCCATTGAACATGAGTTTTGTATATAACACAGTACAATTAGTACATTAACATAAAGGCTGTATTGTATTATAAATCTTAGTAAAGGCATATTTAGACATGTTGGTATAAAAACAGTCGTGGTCAGCTGGTATATAATTTTACTAGTATAAGTACTTAGTACAGTATCATAGGCAATCAGTGTGGGGATAAGATCATTAAATTGTAGGAGGGATATCTCGTAAAGTAAAAGACTGCTGAGAAATTTCTCTCAAGGTTGACAAACCTATCGTGTTCATGACCATTAGGCTTCAGAAAGGTTTGGGCAGCATAGGGTGCTGCATGTCACATCGCAAATCAGCTGATTTCGAAGTC
>JAAAKQ030089877.1:6942-30841 GCA_010016005.3 Zanna intricata
ATACATATGTACAGTTGTCATGGCAATACTAGTCAAAATGGATATCTTCATTGAAATCTGAAAACTGATATTTTTCATGATTACAATACTTCGTACAAGGAACTAAAAATTAGATATTGAAAACATTTTCTAAGAAATTAATCCACGGCTCTATGTAAAATTGAACAAAGTTTTTGGGCCATTTATTAAAGGGATTTAGTTAATTGATTATTTCAGAAGGACTTTTTGTGGATAAAGATATCTGTTAAAGAAGGAAAATGTTTTAGAATTCAAATAAAAAAATAATTTTATAGTATAATAATTGACCAGGTTTTATTGAGACAAAAAGATAAATGCAAAATAGAAATAAATAATGTATGAAGGGTTGTAAAATCAACCAAAATCTAAGAAATTTGGTTGATTTTACAATTTTAAAAGGATTTTGATGAGGTTTTTGAAATCTTTCTAGTTATATAACTTTTTGAGAGATGTTTGTCAAGTATTTCAAATGAAATATGTTATTGTATGAAATTTGAAAGAGTATAATTATATTAAAGAAAGGAAAGGATCAAAATTTAGAAAGGTACAAAATATAATGATGGAAAAAGAGAAATATGAGAAATCAATTCATTAGTAAGGAGCACTTTGAAGTCCTACTCTTTAGCTAGGTGAACAAAAGAAGGGGCTGAAAAGATGTTATTTTTTCTGATACATCACATGTTTACGTTTAGGGAAAAAGAGTTGCACATGTTAGGAAATATATCAAATGAAAAAATGACACCAACCTCTATTCAACAGTCAGTTAACCTGAAAAAATATATTTCTTTATTCTTTCATCATTTGAAAACTTCAAATGACTCATTAATGCCAGAGAATAATGCTTTGAATTCAGTTAGATTCTACAAAGATTATCACTAATATCATGAATCATTTTTATGAGGAAACAGTGTTTAAAAATTTAGCACCAAGAAATTCCATGAATAAAATGCTTAGTATAGAATATTCAAATACTTTATGCTCAGACAACTCCTCAATTATTAAAACAATAAAAAATGTACAGACAATTTTTTTACAGATTTATAGAGAGTAGCAGGTTACATCTCAACTTAGGAAACATAAAATGGTTGAGTCCATTCTGGTGAAATTAAATTGTAAATTTAATAGAAATGCAAAAATTTAGAATAACCACTGATAAATTCTATAATATAATTTTCCAAATGGAGAAAGCTGCTTTGCACTGTGGGAGAAGGCATATACAAATAAAGGAATCATGTATGGTAATTGTTGAGAATACCAAATAAAGTATTGAAGTATGATAAAGATTAAACAAGGAAAGATTTATAGAAAGTAAAATGGGTAGTTGATATGAAGGTAAGTTTGACACACCTTGAACTCAACAGCCACTAAAAGATGGATGGTAGAAAGAAGCTATATAAAAAGATAGGAAAGACATAAAGAATGGATGAATGTAGTAGGAATTGGACATTTAAGAGATTGTTCAAAGTATTGTTTGAAATAAGCTTGGAAAAGAAAGTTATTAATTTACTGCTTCCTATGGACATTTTTAAAGCATTGAATAGAAAATAAAATAAAAACATAATTACAAATTAAATAAAAATGTAGAAATAAAATAAAAACTAGCATAGCACTAGATGAAGAATTGTATGATATCTTATGGGACTTTCCTTTATCCAGTCTTTAAAAGAATTACAGCTCTGGAAAAATTTGTTACGAAATTAAAGCTACAGATTAAGTCTTTCTGTAAAAACTGGTTTTATACCTCCATTTTGAATTTCAAAATGATTTCGCTATAGAGACTGCATATTGATTTATAGATTCAGAATATTTTCTTGCATTCAAAAGGGTAATGTATATAAAAGAGGGAGCTTACTAAATTCAACCTTATTTGTCCAAAGAACCACTACCTCTGATAAATATGGTTATGAAATAAAATAAATATATATATATATATATATATATGTATGTGTGTGTGTGTGTGTGTGTGTGTTAAATCATTTGTATGAATTATTTAATGATAAAGGATGGCATGTTAATTACTATTACAGTTGATAAGAATAATTTTTTCTAATTAAAACTAATTTAAATAGCATCTGTATGCTTTTCTAGTTGTTATTGCCATGTATTGACCACAGCAAAAGTAATTTAAAGGAAATTTGAAGATTATGTAATATAAAAGGCAGGATTTCTTCTCATGTGATTTTAAATTTAACACACTAAACGTCAATCAATTATTTTATGTATATTTTACATTTAAAATGATATTATTTTTTAAATTATTTATAATAGGTCTGTATTGCTAGACAAAAAATCATATCATAAATATCTTGCATTCTGCAAGATAAAAACATCATTTATTAAGAGCTAATTCTTGTATTATTTCAAAGATGTATGCCTTAGATTTGTTTCATTATTAATTATTGTAGAATTGATTATAAGCCTATAAATGCATTTAGTGTTGTAAATTTTGTTACAATATGGTAAGGAGTTCATGATTCCGAATATGTTTACAAATATATTTATTTTAAGTATCCTTCCTATATTGATTATACCTGTTTAAGTCTAAATATTCTCTTAACTTAGAATTGAAATTGAGGATATCAAATCCTCAAATTTCAATTCATTGAAATTTGAGGATTCAAAACTTTGAATTTGAGTTTGAATTCAAGGAATCCTTAATAATTTGATATGCTTTTGTACCATAATTGACTAATGCACTTATCATTCAAAATCCTTAACATTATATTAAAATAAAGTAAATTATTTGATATAAATTTATTGTTACTGTATTTCACAAGTCATAAATATTTTTATTTGTTTAGGAGTATAATCTACACATGTCTTATTTATTTAGGAGCAAATTAATTCTTTAGATAAATGTTCAGAACAGACATTTAGACTACATTCATCACACTGTTTTACGTTTCTCTAAGTTTTAGGAGAAAAATATGACATCACTTTTTTCCTTTAACCACCAGTTCATCAGATGATTGCACTTGAGCGTGTGTTACTTGAACCAGTAATATCTACTATCACTTCAATGTGGGACTTTTCTCTCTACATGAGGCTTTTTGAATTGAGTTTATATTTCTCATAAAATGGTTTTTTTTTTTGGAAAATTTATTTTGTTGATTCTAAATGGGATATAAATTATTTTATATAATTAGTGACGCAACCTGAACAGTATTTTTTTTTTTAATTTGTTTGATACCACTAGAATACTGGATTACTTAACATTGGATCACAGCCATTCTCTCTAAAATTCACATTGCTCTGTTTATTGACACCAATAACAAATCTCCAAATTTATCCAATGGTTTCCAACAGCTTACAAAAATCTCTTAACTTCTAAAATTATATACTTATAAGTTCCAGTGATCTTTGGTCAAAACACAAATTGCAATTGACAATAGGGTCATGAATTACTTACTCTGATAGGAGAATAACCTTAAGAATACCACTAATGGCTATATTATGCAGTCAAGTTCCAAGTTTTTGCTTTTTCCATTAGTTCTTTCGACTTAGTTCCATTTTTACCTACACATTCAATAACTGGGTTATAAGAATAATTCAGTTCTTGCTCTTCAATTGTGTTTTTGATATGTAAGTTGTTTATCTTTGGCCTCAGATTCTGTTTTCATCAAATTACCTTCATTATAATAAACATTAATTACAAAAAAATCTTTTCTCCCCTGTTACTTTCTTCAAATTCATAGTTCTCATCATTGTTGTCTTCTAAAGCATGTTAGAATTCCTCATTAGTAAAATCCTGTGCTTAGCCATTTTTTTAAATCTAAAAGAATGAATTGAAAATTCATAATAAAAATTAGACTTATACTTTTTATCTTACCAAGTTTTTACTACTGCTGAAGAGTAACTAGTACAGCAACACAAATATCAAAAACTGGAAAACAACAATGATAACAGTAAGTAACTTAACTATAAATCTGCAAAATGTCAGTAAGAACTGAAAAAAAAACAAACAAAAACAGCAGTAGTTTATGCATAAATCACATTATTTTTATGTTTTAACAAGTTGTTAAAACTTGTTAAAACTCGTTTGTCGGCCACTTCAGTTTACTGAAAGTTAACACATGTACACAGAGGATAGAACTTTTCTGTTGCGTCGCGTGTTTAAGCGACGCCACGCTATAAAACCTTGTTCCTGAAGTTAATCAATCTTTTCTTAAACAATCTTCTCTTCTGTGCAGTATAATAAATCCCTGCACGCGACAAAGCCCTTTTAGGTAATCAAGTACTACGAGGAACTAACTCAATACCCACAACTCTGATCTTCTTGGTTTTTAATAATCGCAATGATTGAACGTCATTGACAGTCTCAACAAAAATTCCCACTGTAATTTTCCTTGTCTCTTTAACTGGTCCTCCAGCAGTTTCAGTGATGCCACAAGTTATCAGGAAAGAGCTAGTTTTCGAAAAATCGCCGTCTTTCTTCTTTATAACTAAATATTTTGGTACTGAACCATTATCCTTCGGTCTAAACTTAGTAATTTCCTTCTTCCTTTCAAGATCTATAACCTCTTCTTTATCACTAAAATCTGGACTCTTTCCTCTCTTCGCCTTTGAAGACAAAGGTTCTCCAGGACGAGGGTTTTTATGTAGATCCTCTGCCACGGAAGTTGTGGATGTTAAGTTGTCCATAAACCTATATCTAAGCCAGTTATGATGTCACAAGTTGCAGCAGAGAGACAGTTGGGGGTGTCCTGGATCATTGATCCTGCCTGGGTTCCCCAGTCAACCACCTCCCACAAATTTAACCCAGGACAGGGGAACAGGTACTGCCTTACCCACGATACTGATGACCAAGGGATCGTACATAGTAGTAAAGGCTTCGATACCCTTAACCATCGGACAATCCCTGCAAGGGCTGAAATAACTGGCACGCCGGACGGTGCAAAACTTATGAGAGCAAGCTCACAACAGCTCTCCCTCAACCTGGCTCCACAATTGAGAAAAGAAATGAGCACTACCCGTCCGCAGTCAGCCCAGCATCAGCAGAATAGATCACAGTCATGCCTCCTGCCCCCACAGAAGAAACAGTGAAAGCAAGAAGCACAACTGCAGCCAACTCGGACCGCCAATCTCGAACTCCAAAGGGAGCACATGAGCAATTAAACAATGCAATATTTTTAAACTTTTGGAACAATGTTTTAGAAGTGTAATGTGGTCTTAAAAAGTATTTATCATGCTGATTTTAGTTTTTCTGTATCAGGTAAGGTTTTTATCCAAATCACCTTTGAAGCTTTTAAACAAAAATCGCATTTTTTAAACAGCGAAAAGTATTATTTTAGTTTGATTATGTTTTGTAACTCTTTATAAAATAACAATGCACTGCATTAGAGTAGAAATGGCAAATACTCGCTTAAAAAATGCTAATATGATAATTTAATTCCTTTTCTTCGCTGATTTCACCGCTTCAATTTCTTTATGACGTGGGTTGAAACTTCTCTTCCTTTATTTCTCTGTGCCGTCTCTTTTAGTATGAAACAGTAGTCAGCCATCATGTTTGCATTACATCTTCTGTGGTACCTCTTTTCCATGTCCTTCATATCCTGGTGGAAGAGTTCTCCTTATTCTTCACTGACATTGCCAAGGTCGCAGGGAAAAAGCCAATATCTGAATGTAGGAAATGAAGCTTCACATTCATGTTACATCCTAATTTTATGAAATGCTGCAACATTTTTTTAACCAAAGTTTTGTACATTGGATATCTGTTGTTGTCCAAAACGTTGGTCACAACTTCTTTAAACGAAAACTAAATCCTTTTTCCACTGGATTCATTGTATTTTCAGACAAATTGTATTTCATTAAATCTCTGATCTGAGCCTCCCCAAAGATCCCTTCTTTAATATTCTCATAGATAATTTCGGAAATTTTGTTGCCAAGTACTGGAAGCAATCACCACCTTTTGGAAGGGCTTTAATGAACTGTTTCATTAATCCCAAGCCTGATGTGTAGAGGAGGTAACAGTATCTTGCTTAGTTGAACAAGTGCAGGTACATGTATTATGTTCTGTGAACCGGGTTGGAGGTTTTTCTTTTGAGGAAGTCTGTTACCTTCCAATTCTTGTCTTTGGCTGGTTGTCCCATTCAAAAATGAAACTTGTCATTTTTGTGTAGTCGGATTGTTGAGCAAATAACACAACCAACTACTTTTAAATCTTCACAAATTGTCCAAGAATGGATAACCTGAACCTTTGTCAGTAAAATGATATTCAACCAAGAAGAGGAAAATCAATACTTGATTTAGTTCTGTCCAACTTTGTAGTGATTGATTTAGAAGGCAATGCGTTTGTAGTAGTTGATTCTCCGCGTTAATCCATGTTCATTGTTGAATTCAAAGAAGGTGTGACCGATTATGCAAGAGAAGACGTGGATTATAGAAAATGCAATTTTTATGGACTTTACCCGGCTGTTAAGAATGCTGACTGGATGGCATCTATGATGTGAAATCTACAGACGAGGCTGCTATTGGGTTCTTTGAAATGCTTGGTAGTATGTAAGAGTTGTACATTCCCAAAAAGAGGCCACAAGCAAGCAAATATCCTTATTGGTTTTCTGCAGACCTGATACACTGTTTAAAGAACAAGAAGGCTGCGCATAAGAAATATAAGACAAAAAATTCTGTAGAGGATTATATGGTCTTTGTGGAGTTGAGGAAGAAGGCAAAGATTTTATAGAACAAAGACCTTCAGAGATAGACTGACAGAATTGAGGAGGAAGTTAAGATGAAGCCTGCTAAGTTATTTAAATATGTCAGCTCCTATTTAAAAGAATCTAAATGCAATCAGCCCATTAAAACCAAACATAGGATAATAACTGATGCAAAAGAAATAGGTACACAATTTGGTAAATTCTTTCGTTCAGTTTACCAAGACTTTGAACACTGATGTGGAGAATTTTATGCTGCAGTAGGATGCTGAGATTTTGGAAGTTAATGGGGAAGATGTAGTGAAGGCCATTAATGAATTAAGGTGTCATGCTACTGCCTGTTATGATAATATTCCACCTTACGTATTTAAATGTTTACGTGAGTTGATTGCTCCAGTTCTCACTCACATATATAAAAAGAGTTTGAGAAATGGCATTTTTCCAGAAGGCTGGAAACTTGCCGCAGTTCCTCCTTTTCCTAAGAAGGAAGATTTACACAGTGTAAGCAGTTATAGACCATTATCAGTGCTATATATATTGTGTCTAGAATTTTTGAGAAGATTGTCCACAAGCATCTATATAGTATACTCAGGGGAGTGTCAGTAGCAGACAACATGAATTTATGAAGAAAAATATCAGCATACAAGACCAGCATACATGATGTAGGAGTGCTTTTTGATTCAAAACTGTAGTTTAGTGTTCATATTGATTGAATTGTTTCAAAGCCCAGAAGGAGTTTAGGGTTGCTTCTATGGGTTGGAAGAAGACTTCATATTAATACAGCAGGTACAATATTAAGGCTGTATAAAACTATTGTTAGATTCATCCATCAAGTATTGTTCCACGATATGGAATTACATTCAGGACTATACTAGTGACAAGGTGTCAAGAAAAGGTTGTTATCACCCTTGTTCTATAAAAGTTTGTACAACAGAGGTCTATCATATGAGGATGATTGTCAGGATTTGAACATCTTATTCTTGGAAAAGAGAACAGTAATATATGATATGATGTTTGTATATAATGCTCTTAATAGATAAATTGATATTGACAAATCAAAAATAGGAATTGGAGTCCCAAATGTGCAAGTGAGAAAAAGAAACTGGTTTATTCATTCAGGTACTGGTTGATTAATCCCACTAGATAAATATGTTCCGATTTTGAACAACTTACGCACAGGAAATAACATTGAAGTATTTGATTCAAGAGTTAATGAGTTTAGGAAGATAATACTTGAAAAAATGCACTGAAATTAAAGAATGAAGTTGTATGTGTAACTGGATAATTAGCAACATAGTATACAGCAAGTTACTTTTGGGGTGTAGCATTGTTGATTATAGGTTCTATATTAATAGGGTTTTAAATAAATTAGTTTTATTGTTAAATATTTCTTCTGAGAAACTAATTGTTCCTTACAGATTATAGTTTTTGTGTTTCCCAATAGATAAAGCTTAGTACATTTAAAGTTTTTATAATTGCCCTACTGCACTTGCTTCCACACTAAAGTAGGTCATTCTAATTAATTACAAGTTGTTCTAGTTAAATTCAGTTTTTTTTTTTTGGGGGGGGGGGTTTGGGGGCATCGACTTACTTTGGTCATTAACTCTTCCACATAAAAAAAAAAAAAAATAAATAATAAAAAAGAGAATAACATTTCCCTTTACAAAAAACAAAAATCTAGAGATGTAGTCAGTTACTAGTCTTACCAAAAGTCTAAGTATAGACTTGTCGATGGTTATTAAAACCCTAAAAGCACAACAAAACAAGGGGGTAAATTTTGTAAAATAACCTAAACCTTCTCTGTGATGATTTTTAAGCCGTACATTACTTGTGTTTAATATATATGACAAGGATGTAAAGGGCCCTAGCCATGTAGCATCACACAAAACATTAATAATTTGTTCAATAATACGTTTCCAAAATATATTATTAGTATACATTAAATATGCTTTAAAATTAAAAACCAACCTTTAATTATAACTCTTCCGTAATTCATATAATCTATTTCTTCATGTATTTTATTTCCTTGGTTTTCCTTTTGGCCATCCTTTTTAGTTTGTTTTTCCATTTTCTGTTGGGCCTCGATGTCTATCTCCATTGCATCTGAGTCCTCGGAAATGGAGCTTCAGTTCCTCCGCCATAAGTTGTGGAGGATCTCCTGCTGCCGGCATTAGATGAAGCAGTCAGATGTACATCACAGTTAAGACACAATGTACTTACTGTTAGAACCTTTGGGGTGTTCAAATGTCTCGCCCTACCAGTTAAAGGCCTCTGCCCTTTTGGAGGCTCCATTTTTATTTTCCTTAGATCTTCCTTCTGTAAGATTTATATTTCTAGTTTTGAAGGTCCCGTAGTTGGGAAATTTTCCACATAAACCTTAACTTCAGGTTCTTTCTGTTTTTTTAGTTCAATTTCCTTTGACTTTGAATTTGTCGAAGGCTCAGTCCTCGGTGGTGTAGAACATTTTGGTCTTGCCTCGTCTGCTTTAATTCTTAGCACTTTTGGATTGCCATCCCAAGAAGAGCAAATCTTCAGCTTCTTATCAATAATTCTTTCAATTAAGACTGCTAAGTCTGGCACTAGTTTGTCAGCATGTCTTTTCGTTTCAAGGTGGCTGCAGGAGCAGCAACCACCTGCGCATATGTTGGGCCCTTCAGCATTCTGTTAAGCACAATTTTCCTGGTCTCAAAGTAATTGACTTTCTGAATAGTCTTCACTTCCTGAACTGTAAGTTCTTCTTTATATTTTGGGTTCTTCTTTACATCAGACGTGACGACTGTATGCCGTTGACAGTTTCAACAAATAATCCAGTTGCAGTCTTCCTTGTATCTTTAACTGGTTCTCCAGTGGCTTCAGTGATGCCTCGAAAGATCACAAAGGGGCTAATCTTAGAGAAATCTCTTTCTTTTTTCTTGGAATATATCTGTCACTCTTACATCGAAAATTCATTTGATCCCTCTTATCTATGATTATCATCTCTTCCTTGTCACTAAACTCTACGCTTTTCCTTCTCTTCACTTCTGAAGAAAGAGGTTCTACAGGACGAGGGTTTTTACATGGACCCTCTGCCATGGACATTGTGGAAGTTGTTTCAGGTTCCACATGATTAAAAATATGCCAGTCATGATGTTACAAGGTGCTGGCGAAGAGACGGTTGGACGTGCCCTGGATCATAGATTCTGCCTGGGTTCCTCCAGTCAGCCGTTGCCACAAATTCAACCCGGACCGGGGGGCTAGGTATTGCCTGACCCACGATACTGACATCCTAGTGCTTGCACGTAGCAGTAAGGATTCCGATCCCCTTACCCATGGGACAATCCCTGCCAAGGGCCGAAGTGACTGACTCACACCGTGCGGTGCAAGACTTCGACAAAGCAAGCTCACAGTAGCTCATCCACAACCAAGAAGTGGGATGAGCACTCCCCCTCCGCACTCCGCCCAGCATCGTCAAACAGATCATGGTCACGGCCTCCCACCCCCGTCACAAGCAACAAAGCCGAGAAACACAACTGCAAACAGCTCGGGACCCCCAATCCCGTACTCCACTGTGAGGTCCTGAGCAACACCATTTCCCCGTTAGCCGACTTAAGTAAGGTACCAAGGTACCATGTTGTTGCTCGCCCCGGATGTGTGAGTAGGTGTTTTTGCATGGACATGGGATTGAATTTGAGCAGGGTTTGTCCATAATTATGTCCCCCGTTAGTCAAACAGTGTGAAACATATATGAATTTTGTTTTGGTGACTCAATACTAGATGTAATACAGTAAACAGTAAGTAAGGTGTCATGCTAGCTGAGAAAAAATCTCAACTACATTAAGTGCAAGTTCTCTTATGTGTAACTGTAGTGATGCAACTACTCTTCTTACCAATTTGTGATTTTATTTTTTCTGTAAAATCAGTTAATATGCAACATTAGTGTGTGTATAAAGTCCTTAAGTTTTATAATACATGTTTATGAATGTATTCTAGTGAAAATTTTAATATAAATTCCACGCATTGGATTAATCATCCAGACAGTTTCTGCTACATTTGTGAGGAGAGATAACATTATAGTCTCAGGAGAAATATAACTCCACTGATAAAAAAATCATATGAACTATATTTTGGCTGTAAAGTATGAGATCAGGACAGGTACTGGAACATATTTGCTGCAATTTATGTATAATGCCATTGTCTGGTCAGTTAAATGGAACTCATCACATGAGTTCCATTTAAATCCAGCTTTACCGGAGGTCATCTTCAAAACCTCGACAAAAGGCATCTCTCAGCCTTGTTCTTGTCTTAGGCAGGATGCCACTGATGGGAATCTTGCATGTGGTATGTGCATGTGGTGTACCAGTACCCCTAAAAAAAAATAAACAACCAAATAAAAAACAAAAAACATCTGATGTTACTCTCAAACAAGACTGAGTAAACAGAAAAAGAGATAAACGGAGATCATAAAAATAGAGATCAAATAAGTTCCCAAACATAAAAGAACTGAGTTCAACACAACACAATAAAGTTCAATACAATAAAACAAAAAAAAAAAAAACAACGTAATTACAGAAAACAAACCAACAATAAAAACTAGCAACTAAAAAACAAAAAAAAATTAAGACGGATAAGACCAGGGGCACCCTAAAGGCGGCACTCCTCAGCAATCCTTTCTTTTATAAAAAAAAAGTGTATGAAATTTTCAACTATTACCATTCGGCCTGGTTTTGGTAATTGTCACGGAGATCTAACGCCGATGTGATAATATCGAGCCGACAAATAGTCTCCGTGCGCATCAAATCATACTTAGAAGAAACGTACAAAACATAATATACATCGTCCATTTATTGGCATTGTGGACATATTCCTGAGTCCATCAGGCCAAATTTCTGCCTGTTCCGGAAAGCGCCATCCCCAGAAAGATATTGCGACACGTACTTATTCGGGTGTACCAAAGAGGCGCCCTGAAAACTAACAACATCAAGAAAGAGACCATGCGTATAACGTCCGCCCTCAGCCTCATCCCATCCAAACTTTGTTTATTGCTACAAAGCAATATCATGTTGTTCGATTTCCCGAAATTTAAGTCACCTAACTTCTGGGTGCCAATCTGAAGCAATCAAGTCTATCGGTTTCACGCCCACAATCATCAAGATCGCCTCCCATGAAATAGTACAGTAGCCATCCGCTACCGCTAAAAGTATTAAGCGTTAAGCCTTCAACAATATGTCCCAATAACATTTAAATTTTAGTCTATCCACCCAAACAGCGCCGCATATTGTATAATTGCTTCGCAGACGCTCTTATACAGTATTATCATAGTCTTAAAATTAAGACCCCAATCAGGATTGACCACTTGTCGAATACCAAAGAAGGCATTACTGGCTTTCCCCGCGACGTATTGAAGGTACTTTTTGAAAAGCATTTTCTCCTTGAGAAACACCCCGAGGTACTTTTGAGCTCGAACGTATTTTATGTGCTGGTCTGCCATCGAAACACGAACTTGCCCCCTCACTGTCAAACGACGTTTTAAGAGCATTACAATGGTCTTCTCCGGATAAAAAGACCCGCCGCTTCTTCACTCAAAATAATCTTCAGTGAGTCTGAGATGAGCTGCGGGTCTCTTTTTGTCGTCCCTTATTTGTTTCTTTTATATTGCGAATTTTCAGGATCAATCTCTTTTGTTTAAGGATAAACTGGAACTCATCCTTCATTTTTTTTTGTAATCTTAGTAGCTAGCCCCTCTTTTAGGTTAATGAACAACACTTCAGACTGCTTCCGGGACAAACTAGCCTCCCACTTTTCTTTTAATACCTCAGCGTACCGTTTACGCAGAGGCACTGCCGACTGTAGAACTGGAGGAGGGACGGGAACGGTTTCCCGCATCACCTCAGGTGACTTAGATGTCTGATCTTAGGTGACCCCTCTAACCTCAGATGGCTTAGCGGCCAAACTGTCAAAAACTGCAACCAGAGCATCAAAGACTGGATTTAACTCCTTTACCTTTGGAGTAACCTTACTCCGAATATTCGAATCATTATTTTTCGTGTTAACGTGAAATTGTATCGGAGATCAAATTTTTCCTCTTATTAAAAGAATCGAACCGCTAACGTTACCAATCATTTTATTAAATTCATCATTCAGTTTTACACAGAGACTTCTAGGTTGCGATACCATATAAGTTCCAGTAATGACCGACCTCCTTCTCCCCTGAGGAGACAGAGGAGTCTTAAAGTCTAATCTTAGTAATAGCCTGTGGAAACTTACCCGCCTGGATCTGCCCAACCTCTTCCCTTCAGTGTCTGACATTATTTTTCACGAAAGGAAACAAAACCTAACATTCGGAGTCGAGAGTTCTAAGGTTCAAATCCTAGTCAAGACAATTACTTTTACACCGATTTGAATACTAGATCCTAGATACCGGTGTTCTTTGGTGATTGGGTTTCAATTAACCACACATTTCAGGGATTGGTCGACCTGAGATTGTACAAGACTACACGTCATTAAATTCACACTTATCATCCTCATTCATCCTCTAAGTAATAACTTACGGTGGTTAGATAACTACAGAGATCTTATAACTAAGCTTCTTAAAAACTGCAAGGCACTTGACAATCTCTCTACAATTATCCACTTCTCATCTGGACTTTTTCTCCACCTATCTTGGAGCTCTAACTGGCAAACATAAAGAACGCTTTCACTAAAAAATATCAACCGTGGAAACATGCTACCAGGGAAAATGGAACTCAAGAATGCTGACTGACACTGCTGGAATCTCAAGACTGTTTGTTATACCTACAGCAAACTACACTAGAAAGTCCAAAAAAAGCAGATTTCAGGCGTGTAGAAAATGCATATACATTATTGCTATATTACTGCCAGTGCTATTTTCTTACAACAAAGAATTGTAATTACAAAATATGAGGCTGATGTAGTTATGAAACCACTTACATATTTAAAATAGCATTGAAATTACTATAAGATTCAACTGTTAACATTGTTGCAACAAAGAAAAAAAGATTTTGTTGACCATAGGAATCTTACTATACAAAGAAGACATCCGAGTTATTTTGTTTTTTTTTTTTTTGAAAACTGTTTAAATAAAATAAAATTTTCTTTTAGAAACCTTTTGGTAGATAATTTTGAGATAAAAACAAAGGGGATAAATCAGAAAAATTATTTTGTAATAATATTAACAATTTTCAATCTGTATTTAAATCAGTTTGAAAAAACTGAATTCAGACATACTGAGTTGTTGATATTGTAACAAGACCGATAGCCGATATTGAAACAAGACAGCGGGCCTGAGTAACGGATTCCTACTAATTATTATGGAAGTCGAAGAAATTATAATAATTAGAGGAATTCAGAAAAGGACTAAAAGAAATCATCTTAGTAAAGGTAACAAGTCCGTCTAAAAAATCGTATTTTGTTATACTGCTCGCTGACACCCTTAAACACTTGTTTCTACTATGAGAAAAGCTACCGACCAGGTTATGGAATTCATGGGAACGAAAACTTCGGTCGATCGTTTCACGCTTCGAGTTGGATCCGGTCCGACAGATAAAGAGACTATAAGTATAAATACGATGGGGTAAATCATTTAAAAATCAGTTACGCGAGGAGAGTCTGCGAGACGAGACGTCACGACGTCAGTTCCGCGAGATGTGAGAAGTTCTGCGAACCGTCCAGCGAGGAGAGTCTGAGAGACGTCAGTTAGCGACAGCATTCTGCAGTGAGGACAGTAAAGGAGGGAAATTCCAGTATGAATTTACCATTAAGTTGACGCCACGATTAAATGCAGTAAACAAGAAATACTATCGGTAAGTTTCTGTAAAACTATAAGTAAAAGAATAATGTACTAGAATTCATTCATGAATTGTTAGGATAGTTTTGTGGACACCAAAGGTATTTGCAGCGAACTTTATACTTTTCTTAAGTAGGGTACTATTTTTTGTTAATATAAGACTAGTGGTTGAAAGTGTTAAGAGTAGCGATTACGCTATATCTTTTATTAGGACTGAAGTCTGGTTTTCTATTTATATACTTGGAATAAATCCTTTTGGAATTTTAAATTCTGTCATGTGTATAACCTCTGCTTATTATTACTACTTGACGCATGGTATTATGATTGTTTAGTATTTTGATATGTCATGCATTACGTACGCTATGCTTTTACGTTATGTTCCCTAGTTATTGTATTTAATTATTGTTTTGATTATGTCATGTTTGCATGTAATCTCCGTTTATTAATTATGATTGATGTTTATGATTATTTGTTTGTTATTGACATGTAATATTATGATTGTTTACAATTGCCATTACTGTCACCCTAATTATTAATGTGAGACTTTTTTTTTAACAGACATTTGTCCGTAGTTATTAATATTACCATGATTATTATTGTGGTTGTTATCATGATGATTAGTATTTGTTTACATATTATTTTTCTTTAGTTTATTATTGTGAAACTGGCTCTGATAGGAATTAGAGGAAAACTATTAACAATTTTAAAAAATGATTTAACTGACAGATATGTCCGAGTGATAATAAGTAATGTCCTAAGTCCTGCAATAGAGCAGAAATGTGGCCTGATCCAAGGAAGTATTTTGGCACGTTTACAATCTTTATGTACATGATTTAGCATTTCTTAATTTTAGAGGGATGGTCTTGCAATATGCTGATACAATAATATACAATGATCATGTTGATGTACATCGAGCAATGACTTACACTCAGCAGGATCTGGATGTAAAGTTATTTTTTCAATAATTATATAACCCTCAATACAAATAAAACAATTGATAGTTTTGAAAGGTATTGGATCAGGGGCTAGTGGGAATGTTTACAATAGTGGACTTAATAGTTCTATATGGTCATAGTCGGAATTGGTTTAGATCAGACCTGGCCTGTGGGTGTGAGGGTCTGGTCTTGGTTGACAGTCTGAAGCATCTGGGAGTTTGTTTAGATAGTAATATGAAATATAATACACATGTTACTCATCTCTGTAATTTGCTTAAAGTTTCTTTGTATAAATTTTATAGGTTATCAAATTGTTTCCAATTCACATTAAACGTGTCTTATATTTTTCATTAATAGAAAGCTTACTGAGATATGGAATCTCTGCTTACTCATCTGCCCCAGAATATATATTGGCTCCTCAAATCTCTTGTATCCAGAATATTAAGAGTTCTGTTTTATGATGTTCAGATTGGCTTTCTTGGAATAATGAGTTTTGAGGAATTGGCAAAATTTTGTTTATTGCAGAAATATTATTTTGATCCTCAACATAAGAGTCCAAAGAGAGAGTTTATACGAAACACATATATGCCAAGGCTTTGCTCAAGTATTGTGTACCTAACTTTTTAAATGAACTCCCACAAGAATTAAGATATATACAAAATCCACATAAAGCTAAGCATATATTGAAATTTTCATTTTTTGAATGCAAGTTCACAGGTGAGTTTGAACATAATTTGTTATAGTGTTGTTGAGATCATCATAGATTCTACAATGCTCTAGACTGTTTTTTCTATGGCTAATATACGATCTACTTTACATTTAAATTACTATGCACATAAAAATTTCATTTAAAACATGCATCATGAAGTTTTATATTTAGATTCATTTAACACAGATACAAACATTTGAGAGTAGGGATTTTGATCCCTGTTAATGTGTTTTTGAATTTTGTATGTCTTGTGTGTTACCATCCTTCAGACTTTCAATTTAATTTATTTTTTATTAAGTTTTGTTATTATATTTATTTTTAATATATTCTCCATACTGTACTTTTAATTGCACTTTGTGTTTTCTTTTTTTTTTTAATTTTTTTTTTCTTTTTGTAATGTTCTGTCCAGTCTTAAGTGTAACAGGTCTGATCAGAGTTAGATTTAAATTAAAATTATAGATTCTAAATTTCTTGATTTAGTTTTTTTTTGTATATTAGCATTATTTGTATTTTCATTTTCGTGATGTTGTAATTAAGGTTTATGTGATTACCGATAATTTTGATTCTTTTCTATTACTGATATGTACATTGATATTATTATTAATCACCAATCATTAATATTGATTTTTCTTATCTTTTTAAACAAACTATATAAAAATTCTAAATTGTTAATATTTCAATATCCTGATAGAGCTGCCAACTACAACAATATATTTGCATAAACAGATTTAAAAATAAATTTATCTACTTCCATAAAGGAATTATTTGATTTGTATTATATATAAGATATCAAATTGAAAATTTTTAAATGCCTGAAAACAGCAGTCAATGACTCTCTTCCCACCTATGTACTATGACCTGTTTTGTATTGAAAATGTTTATTGTAATTTTTTTTCAGTTGGCATAGGTGGAATTGCAGGTCTGTTTCTGGGAGGTTCTTTATTAAGTGGAGCTGAACTTATCTATTTTTTGACTATTAGGTTTTTCTATCACTGGCAGAGTCAGCGTCATATTGAAAGGGTACCAAGAGAAGGTAAAAGAAAGCTTGTGTTTTATATTATGAAACAACCTTTTTAAATTTTGATATAATTTCTCCTTAAAATTTTTTTTATTTTCTAAAAGATAAATTTTGTAAAACCCAATATTAAAAACACATTTATTTTTATATTTTACTACATTATTAAGTTAGCATTACTTTTTAAAGAAATATTTTATTCTAGTATCTATATAGATAAAAGCATAAGTTAAACTTAGGTTATAGCATCAGACACATGACTACTAAGACAATTTTACAACACAAAGGTTATGATTATTTCATTTGGTAGATATAATTTTGAACATAGTCTGCAAACTGACAGAGTCTAATGTAAAATTTATCATGCATTAATTATAAGAGTACTTTCTGAGAGTTTTGAAACCCCTCATTTTATTGTTAGAAAAATGTAAATGTTAACAACATTGAGTTGTATATTAATTATAATTGTATAAAGAAATGTGAACTGAAATATAGCATTACAAAATTTTTTTGTTGCTTTACTTAATTTACTGTACTGAAATCATTAATCACCTTCAAGCAATGTCTTAAATTACTTATATTTTTTAACATAAATTACAGATTTGTAATTTTAGTTTTAAATTTTGGTAATTTTGGATGTATAATTTATGTGGCTGCATTGTAATTTAAATATTTGTATATTAAAGTTTCTTTCACTCTAAAAATATGAGTTTTGTACTTTTTATATCCTCTTTATAACATGATCCCTATTTTTTGTTAAAAGTGTAATAAAAAGTGTATTTTAAATATTTTATGGTTTATACAAATATTTGTAAAGATTAAAAAATGGCTGCTAAAGGTTTTTCCAAACTTTCTAATAAAACATTTGTAATTGTATTGCACATGCCTAGTTTCTTTCAACATGTAAAATAATGTGAATTTGCATTTTTGTAGTAATGGTACATCCCATATCTCGTAAAATGATTAATGATAAAATGAATGACTTCTTTATTATTAACCAATTGTGAGTACCATAAGATCTTTGATTCATGACATTTTTTTTTTAACACAAGAGTTTAAAAAGATGTAGATCGTTACGCCATACTAAGTTTGTTGTTTTTGCCAACCAGTTTTCTAGCTACTGCTGGGTTTGGCTGTATAAGAAGGCAAATTCAATTACTGCTTGCCAAGACCGATATACCTGCAGATGTATTCCAATGTAACTGTAAATGTAGTGGTAAACATGTAGTCTGGAGCAGACTCAAGTCAACCACCCAACGTCTGGTTAACAAACTCAGCAAAGAACAACAGTATCCACAGTATAGCATTCAAATCAATACAAATTCAACTGTCTTTACAAGGATTCGAACCTTAGAATTCTCGACTTCAAAAATTAAATTAAAATTTTTTTTTATTTTGTAATGACAAGTTTAACCACTAGACTAATCTGGCAGGTTAGTTTAAATTTAAGTTTTCTCCGAAAACACATAAAAAAGAGCCATAATATAGCCTTACGAATTTTTATTTCACTTTTATTTTATTGTAGTTAAGTATTGCACAAATCCAATATTTCTTTCATTGCAAAAATATTATTTATGACACTGTAAAAATATAATTTTATTTTCTCTAAACCCTTACATTGCTTGGAACAGAATTAGTCCTAACCTCCAGTTTCAGCCTATTAGAAATCTGAAAGTCATTACAGAATATCTGGGTATTTTTAAGTCAGAATTGGAGGAGAGATTTTTCCATTCTGAGAAATCCTTTGTAAAATACAAGTTGGGATATTATTTACACTCTTATTTATATATTACTACATTTATAAAGAAAAAAAAAAGATTGAAAAATTGCACAATGTCATTTTAAGTAGTCCTACTAAAAGTTTGTAAAAGTAAGTAAACTTAGAGAGTGCCCACTGGACTGGTCTAGTGGTAATGCGACATCCACAAATAAAGTAGAGAGTTCTAAGGTTCAAATCCTCGTAAAGATAGACTTTTATATGGATTTGAATACTAGATGGTGGATACCTATGTTCTTTGATGGTTGAGTTTCAATTAACCACACTTCTCAGGAGTGGTCAACCTGAGATTGTACAACTACACTTCACTCACATTCATATATATTTTCCTTCATCCTCTGAAGTAATACCTTGTGGTAGCTCCAGAGGCTAAACAGAAAAAGAGAGAAAAACTTAGTAGTCTTTTTTTTTTCTTTTTTTTTTACCACCATTAAGGTATATCTTCAGAGAATGACCCGTAATCTCTGGATGAAGGCCGAGATGCTACCATTCACACCATGGAGGCTGGCCTTAGTGAGTAATCTTTCTTTTTCTGTTTAGCCTCCGTAACTACTGTAAGATATTACTTCAGAGGATGATATGTATGAATGTGAATGAAGTGTAGTCTTGAACAATCTCAGGCCGATCGCTCCTGAGAAGTGTGGTTAAGTCATGCGATCGTGGTAGCCAATTGATTGGCCAATACAATTTAAGAAATTAGCATTCAAGTGATTAACAGGTAGTAAAGAAAAATGAGGCATTGCACCTATCGTACTGGAAAATCATTTGCAATATAATTTGTAAATGTACAGTGGCAAACAAATTAATTCGAACAATATTCTTAACAGAAAATTTTATTTTCAAAGAAAAAATGTTTAATAGTAGTCAAACTTACTCAAATTTAATAGTTTATATATTGTTTTTTATTATTTCATTAATCCACTAAGGTAGAACAATGAATTTTGATTTCTTTCTCAAAATCAAATCTCTATCGCTTATCAGTTTTTGTGCTACTATTCATTTTCCCAAGTCTTCCTTTTTAGTATAGCCCATAAATTCAATGGGATTCAGGTTGGGGGAGTTTCCTGGGCATGAGAGCATTCAAATTTTTTTGTTTTTTAAGAACTCTTTCTTTTGACATGGAGCAAGGTCCTGTTGGAAAATGAGTTCTGGGTTCTTCTGCATAAGTGGAACTATTTTTCTTTGGCATATGTTAATGTATTGGTCCGATTTTATCATCCCATCCTTAGACATAAGTGCTTCTGGCTCTTCATGTGTAAAACATCCCTAAAACATCTTTTTTGCAGGTTGTTTAGGGTGTGCTGGCATATTAGTCTTATCTGCTGACTTATGAATGTAAGCTACCTACACTACTTCCTAACCTGTGTCAGAAACTGTTTCCCTAAAACTTTGATTCATTTATGGTACCTTACCCTCATTTATAGTTCCTTACCCTTGCCCTGTAGGTAGAGCAACAATTTTTTAATGCTTTCATGGGTTATATCAATTGTATCAACTAGAAATGAATAACAAATTTATAACAAACTCACAAGGTCCCCAAAAACTAATTGACAACGAATTATAAAAACACAAAAACCACTAATTCTGTTTGTGTTTCAACCAACAACAACCTGAAATACCAAACAGCAAGCAGTCTGCCACAGAATGAAAATTCCTTACCACAGAACAAAAATTCCCTTTGTTCAGATTATTTTCTTTGCTACTCTATATCCTCCGAAAGAGCCAAGAAATTTTCAAGAAATGAACATATGCATTTCCCATAACGTTTTCACTTTTAACAAATGGTCCCAGAATTTTGTCATAAATAATATCACACCAAACAATGTAAAATCTATGTTGGAAACTAATTTCCACAGAACCATCTTGATTTTTTTGGAACCATAAATGACTATTTTTAGAACTGAAGACGTTTTTCATAAGAGTGACTTCACCAGTAAATGAACTGAATTTATCAGAGTAGTCTAGAAGCCAATGACAGAAGTTTAACTGCTGGGAGTAATCTGCTGGCCAAAAATTTGTATCTTCTGGAGACTGTAAAATAAAGATTTTTCTTTCCGTAGATTTTTTGGTTTTTTAACTTTATCAGTTTAACATGAAATTCGCCTATTACTGGTGCTTGTAATATGCTGAATCACACAATGTTCATCATTAACACAATGATTTACTTGGCGTTCAATGAAATCAAACACATTGTTATTGACCCTACCGTTCATAAATGCTGATACACAAAAGAAAAAAAATTCGTATTTGGAATCCTTTTAGGCAATTTCTCCTTATATACACTTCAAGCAGCTTCATTATTTCCGTTACAAAATTCACAAATAAAAATTATATCGGCATATTCCTCTTTAGAAAACAAACGGCATTTTTACGCTATGAAATAATATCACTACACTTTCTTTATCTGTGTGATAAATTATGACAACAGATTCAAACTAAGTACACAATTTTCATTGTTGACCAGCTGTTAATATTGTGAACGACAAAATAAAAATTTTAAAAAATATACATTTTTAAAGTAGCATACTTTCAGTACAGTTTTGTACGAAATTATTTCGTTTTATCTATGTAAATTATTGGATATACATTGCTAAAATATTGTTTAATAGATTTTGTATTTCTTTTAAAATTAATTTCATTAATTAGCGTTTCTGTTTTTTAAAAAAAGTTTATTTGATACGAAGGAATAATACGATTTTCTGACGATTTTTCGTTTGTTTTACTTCAACAAAAAAATGATATTTAAAAGTTTAATTTGTTTAATGTATTTATTTATATTTTTGTATTTTTATTATTATTTTATTTTACTTCCGAGATCACCGTTAGATATTGCTTTAGGTATTGCTGAAATGAATGACAATTTTTGTAATGTTGAAAATGCCATGCCTGACCGGAATTCGAACCCGGGATCTCCTGATGAAATGCCGAGACGCTACCACTCGCGCCAGGGAGGCCGGCTGCTGTATTTATTTTATTTTTTTCAGAATTAAATTCTCTACAAGCTTTGTTAATAAATCTTTCGCATTTATTAATCGTTTAGCAAAGTTATTCTACTTCAAACAAAAAAAAAAAACTTATTTTTCAACACCGAACTTTAGTGTTTTACATCAGATATCTTAAAAACTCATTGAGTACAGTTCTGCGAGCTGTTTTATTCTATTTCCCAGCTCAAATTATACAAGAACACCATTTACTCCTTAATTTGGGTTCCAAAAATTACCGTAGGGCTTTTTATTAGAAGATCTGAAATCTGGGCGAAATCTATCGCTAGCTATAACTCAAAAACAAAGCGTTTCAGATCTATGTTATATATGAACGTTTTTCATTATTTTCACGAGTATGTTAGAACTTATCCTGAAACTTACTTCATGGGACACCTTTATATATCTGTTAACTGACTACTGGAGTAAAACATTTTTTCTCAAATAATGATTTATACTTTAAACGTTACTATGCGCATATTTAAATTTATTACCTTACTGGCATATTTTAAGAATTCAGTTGGCAGTACAACAGTTATTTGATTGGCGTTGAGAGGTTATTGTACGTTAACGATTGACGATGGGGCTTCAGCTTATGAATGGGTATATATGTAGGATTAATCCGATTTCTGGATTTTGTCGACATTTTTTAAGTGCTAGGTATAAATCACTGTTCATTTTCATACATAAATTGATTATTGAAATTGTGATTTTTCATGAGGCCTAACCTATGTATAAGGTTATGTTTAGGTTATTAGCCGTTTTATCCCCTAGACATTTGAATGTAATTTATGTGTTCTATTAACTGGATTACCGTATGAGTTGTATATCCTATAAAAAAGGTTTTTTTGCAGAATTGTACAGGATTTGTATATCCTGTAAAAAGTTTTATGTGTGTTGTACTCTGCTGAAGAAGTACAGTTTTAAACTTAGGTTTTTAATAAATGGTTTAATCATTCAACAAACTTTTTTTATATCGAGTACAATTATCTATCTTTCTTAGCTTCGTCATAACTAAATCATATGTTGACGCGTTTCGCATATATCTAATCCTCAAAACTCTTACTGAAGTAGAACGAATGATACAAAATTAACGAGTACAGCGGGTTTTGAACATGGAATAGATCCGAAACTCGTCAACATATGATTTAGTTATAATGAAGCACTAAAATATAGTTAATTGTGCTCAATATAGAAGTTATGACGATCTTGGCAGAAAATGTATATATATGTATATTTTATAATAATCTTTCAGTAAGTTACTTTGTAAATGTCAACCCGATTTTGAGTGCATGTTTTATTAAAGTGGATTGAATTAATGCTACAATACGTAAAAGTATTAAGTGTGTTGAAATGATTTGTATCTGAATTGTTGTTAGTTAATTGGTATCTTTTCCAGGATGTTTGTTTGTCTTAGGATGACAGAGCTGCATGAAAATCATAGTGACTTAAGGGAAATAGTAATGTATAAATACAATCTTTTTCCATCATAGTTCACATTTTGGATGATTTGTAGATTGTGTAATTTTTCTAATCTCTTACATTATAGTCATTTCTTTGTACAATTTTTTAGAAAGTTTTTGTTGTAAGACCTATATGAGCTTCATTAAAGTCAACCCACCTTCCTACTTAAACATGCTAGCATCATTATTTAAGTAGATGTATTGTATTGGTGTAATAAGAAGCGGAGGCTAATGAATGCAGCTTCTTCGTGCCACATAACCTAAACCCTGCTCCACGCTACGCCTTACATTCCGCTTCTCGTCAGACTATTAAATATCTGAAAACCTAAATGTCTGCCAACATTTATCTTAATTTCTTTTTTCTTACTTTCCTTTTGTGTTCAGTGACGTCTTCTCTTTTTATCATCCAGCAGTAATCACACATCATATCTTCATCCCATCTGCCATAATGTTATTGCATCTGCAATATATCTTTGTGGATCCTTTCTCTTTGTTTGTTGCTGATGTCACCCAAGTTAAAGGGGAAAGGTACAAATGAGAATGTACACCAGAAGCCAAGTTCTCTTTT
>JAAAKQ030089878.1:0-14746 GCA_010016005.3 Zanna intricata
ATATATATATATATATATATATATATATATATAATTTATATATATATATATATATAATTTATATATATATATATATACAGAGTGATTCAGGAAGTATACAACTAGCTGTTATTATTTCCAAGTTAAGAAATAGTTTATTTCAAACATAATTAGATAAAATTAATATTCAATTAGCTTTAAATATATGTCATGAATTTTTTTATTGATGTGTTGTTTCACTTGAATTTTTTTTTTAATTTTGATTGTTTATTCTTCTAGAATATTTAATTTTCTTGTTTTATAATATTGAAAATTCTGTTTCGTTTAAAATCTGACAAATTTTGATATGTTTTGTTTTTAATTAATCTAAAAATTATTACGATGGTATTTAGTCTATTCAAGGACTTTATTCAAACCATTTTACTCAGAATCAATTTGTCGACAAGTTTTGTTTAAAACTTTTACGTGTTTGTTACCCATTTAGCAAAGTTATTCTTCGCCAAACGTAAAATATTGTACTTATTTTACAGTAATCTTTTGTCTTGTATCCCAAATTTCTTGAAAACTATTAGAAATACATTTTTCTTTTTTCAATTTTTCAGATCAGAATTCATTAAATTTATCCCATAACTTGAGTCCCAAGAATTAGTCTGGCTTATTTTACCGAAGACGCAGAAATTAGGGCGAAATTTTTCATCGGCCGATACTCGCTGCCGAAGGTTTCGAACCTACGTTTATATGGACTTTCTTCTTCAGTTTTATTTGTAGAACATTTCCTGAAAGTTTGTTAATTCTTGAATAACATTATATATATATATATATTATTATTATTACTATTAAAATCATATTGATTTATAACACAATATAAAATTGTTGACTGTATTGTATGTGTTTAAAAATAGGGAAATTTAGCGGAAAGGGAATATTTTAAAATGAAAGGGATATTTATCATTTATATAGGGAAAACAGCGGGAAGATTAACTGACGTACAAGTTAAAGTTAGTCGCGGTCGTCACAAGCTTACTAGTTGCAGTAATAAGTTTGTGAGATTGTGTTCTACGTTAATGTTTTTTTTATAACTGATTTACGTAAGTTTAATTGTTTGTGTTTAACAGGTTGTGAACAGATACCAGGTGGAATGTTAGTGTTATTTACGTCATACAACTTCTGACAGCATGTCTATGAAGGTAAGTAAATAATTATTTATTTATTACTCTTAAATAGAATAAATAGTTTTTTCACAGCTCTGTTAAAACTCGATCAAATAAATATTATTTTATTCGTTTTCAAAATTTTATAAAAATAAAAGAAGACATTATTATATTCTTTAAATTATACGCAAAAATATATATAACCGTAAATATATATTTAAACAAAACATACAAACTTGTTATCCGACTAAAAGAATAAATAATTGAAGGTTATTAATTTGAATCGTATTTTTTATGATCAAATGTTACTCATCATCAGATAAATTGATTTCGAAGATTTTTTTTTAATTTGTGGAAAAAATTTCGTAAATTTTTTATGGTCTATGTAAACGGTTTGAAATACATATATATATACATATACATATATAATTTTTCTACCAAAGTTGCTTAATGCTGCATTAATCTAATGATATGTAACCTAAAATTATTCTGTTATTATTAAGTATTTTCTCGTCAAATTTAAAAAAGTAGGTGAAAAATTTAAGATAAAAGAATAATATATACTCTCCTATTCCAGATATTAACTAACGTTCTGTAGTACTTTAGAGTCGTTTTTGTGCACCCTTCTATTATTTTTAATAAAGACCAAATTTTTTGCTTTTGCATTTTCTGGGAACGGCTTTTTTCGTACTAGAATCGTTTGTTTTGTAATTTTATTCACATTTTAAATAATGTAAAATTAATAAAAATAATAATAATAAAACTTCCTTATATTTCATACAAGGAAGATATTTTAATCGCGAATAATTTCGGTTTTCAGATTTCAACGGAAATATCCATTTTGACCACCCTTGAATCCATTATGACTAGTTTCGGCGTGACGTCTGTACCGTACGTATGTATCTCGCATAACTCAAAAACGTTTGTTGAAATTTTAGATTTAGGACTGTTGTAACATTTAGTTTTTTATCTCCCCTTTTGATTGCAATTGACTGAAATAAAAGTGTCCAAAAAAGTACAAATCCAACAAATTGATTTTGGACTTTTTCTTACCTGCAGTAATAAGCCCTCATTTAGAGCTTTTCAATAATATATCATAAGTGGTACTTAGTTTCATTTATTCCAGAGTTATAACCAAATAAAATTTTAATTAATGAAATATTTGGATCTTAAAAGGGGATGGTACATCGGTTCGAATCAGAAGACTTCATCTCTTTTTTTTTTTAACTATTTTTCTTTTAATTTAATTATATTGATTTATTAAAAATTATTACTCTCTGATTGTAAAACAAATTTTATGATAAATAGTAATTCAATAATAACAAAACAAAAAACAAATCAAAATGAAAAAAGTAATAAAAAATATAAATATAAAAAAAATAAATGTAATTTAATAAGCGTACAAGGAAGTCACGCAGTGTTCACATTAGATTTTTTAATTTGGCGATAATTTAAACAATTTGAAATTAAAGAATTTTTTAAATTGTAATGCGTTTTTAAGCAGGTGTTTTTTTTAAAGCTAATTTTATTTTGGATGTATATATTTTTTTAAAATAAGTTTTTATCTATAAATGGTAAGCGAAAGGGGAAATCGTCTATTTATCATACTCGGAATTAGGAGTTTATTTAAAAAATTTTCTATAATCTTAATTTTCTTATAATTTTTTTTTTAATTTGATTTCAGGATTCCTGTAAGACAAAATTATATACAAAAAAAATCATAAAAAAAAGGAAGTGGTAGTTTTTTTGAAAACAAAAGTAGCTATAACAAAAAACATTATTTTAGTTTACTTTTGTAGTAGAAATAAAAACACAGTATAATAACAATAATAATCTGAAATTACATATTTTTATTGTCTTTTACGTACTATTTTATCAGACGTAATATAACCCACATTACCTTCTCGCGTACCGTTGACCGTGAAACAGGATCGAACTTATTTTACCTTCCTCGACTTTATATCCCAACATACTACAATAAAGTCTTAAAGCGACTGTCAATTATTTTATAACAGACTGAGGTTACAGCCTACGTCCAGTAATTGGGTGTGTGTGTGTGTGTGTGCGCGCGCGCGCGCCTGATGCATAAATGTTCAATTTAATTTATTTATTAATTGCATATAATTATTATTTAAATAGTATTAAATTTAGTATTCTGTAATACGAGTAAGTTTTCATGTTATTTTAGATTATTTTTGTGTTGGTTAATAATACACACTGACGTTCTTTCAGTTAAATAAATTTAATGATTCATTAAATTTAATTGAGATAAATATAATTTCTGTTATAGATTTCATAAAAAAAAACATAATTTGTTAATGAACAGAGGGAAGGTTGTAATGTCAGGATTGATTAATTTTCAAAAATTATTTTTTTTTATGAAAAAGTAAATAACTTTCATCAAACTTTTAAGCCATTTAATTTCTCCTATTTTCTCTTCTTCCTTATTACGTAATTAAAAGAAAAAGTTGAATTATTTGTAATATTTTATTAATTCATCTAAAAAACTTTTCTACTTTCGAGAAAGGTAAATGTAAAATTCATTTACATCGAACTGCATTCTTCATCCCACTTAGCCTCTTTCAATTAATGAAAATTTGAAAATTTGTAAAACCTCCCAGTTAAATTCAGAAAATTTTTATTTTTTTTTTTCGAAAATAATATTTAATACACAGAAAGAGCTACGAAGTAGTAGCTAAAATTCAAATTTTAGAATTTATAGGATGTCCGGGCTAAAGGTATCCAAAATGAACAGCTTATATTAAGACAACCAGTTAATATAATCTATTTTATTTTTATTTTTTTAATAAATATAGAAATCACCAAGTTTTAATTTAGGTTAGTCAAGTTTATTGTGTACACCTTTTGTAACTCGGCAGACGACTAGACAATAATCTAACTAGTGCCAGTTATTTAGGAATATCTTTGGCGTTATTAGACTAACAACTTCAACAACTATCTGTTTTAAATCGTCTAAATCTCGAACTTTTATTTAGTTCACACAAAATTTAATAAATTCGCAAGCACAGAAGTCGAAAGGAGTGTTATCTGGAGATCTAGGTAGCTATGGAGTTGAACCTTCTCGTCCGATCCAACATCCGGGAAAAGTTTTGTTCAAGAAGATGGTAATATCTCGATGAAAGTGTGGTGGAGCACCATCTCGTTTCAAACTGAAACCTGCAGGAGTTTTAGAAGTTCTTAAGTATGTGTGTCGTAGACTCCGTGAAAAAAAGGACGTTGACCCCATTTTTGTGCAATTCTTAAGCATGTAAAGCGAACATAGATGCTCGACATTAAGCATATCGAGCGAACATGTGTCAACACATACAGGTGTTGATTATCAGACTTTCGGTGTATATCTTTCATTTTCGATTTATAGGAGTTTCCAGTATTCCACATTCGACAACTGTGTCCATTAACTTTCTCGCACAAATGAAAGATTGTCCCATCACTAAATGTAAACGTATCAAGATTATTTGGATTATTTTCGACACGGTACATTACCTCTGCAGAAACTGATATCTAGGCAGCGATCATTTGGTTTAATGCGATGAAGGAGTTATCACTTTTAGGCATACAGACAGAGCCGCTTATGAACAAGTTTATAAATAGTGGAACGAAAAATTTGCAGTTCGTAACTAACCCCCCTAACCGACTTAGATTTTTTTATCATTATTTTAATCTGTTTATTTATTTTATTTTATTTACTTTTTTAACTTTTTTTAAGTTACACATCAGTATTACTTAATGCTTGTTTTGTGTTGCTCCTCTTACCATAATTTCCGACGGTTTTCCTTGAACCTTCCAGACAAATGGTGAGACAGTTATATTTTATCCTGGAATATCTATTCATTCGTGATTTCATTTGTATTATGTATCAAACAGAATATAATATTAATTTCTTTTTTCTCATATAACAACATTAGTAAATTTTTAAGAATTAGTGAGATATCCTAAAACAATTTTTACGACGGAATTTTATAAAAAATAAAAAAAAATATATATATAAACTTTTAAGGTTCAAAAACTAAAATCAGAATGTATTTTTTTTTACACACATTTACATATCTATTGTGTTTCCTCAGAATAATAAATAAATGTGTTGAATGTTTATTACCGACTTGAGGGAGAGAAAGCTTAACGGTAATAACTCCTCTATATCCCCTTTTTTATTGTAATTGGTACCCTATAACAGCTGCCAATAAATGATAATGAAATACATGTTTTTGTAGCATGTGAAAAAATGCCACGCCTATCCCTGACTCGAACCTAGAATCTGGGAATAAAAGACAGAGACGCTACCTCTCCACCACGGAGATCGATACAAATAATTAGTGCCAATTTTTATAGATATACATTATAAAACGTCAAGCTCTGCTCGAAGCTCACTATTAAGAAAATTGAACGAAATAAAATTTAAAACGCATTTCTTTTTTATTTTGACGAAGGGACCCTCCTTTAATCCGTTGCTTAACATAATAAAATTTATTTAAAATTGTATTTTTTTTATAATAATAAATTTTGATTTTGAAAGAATGATATTTTCTACTTCTATAGATAAATGTTAGTAGTACACGAATAACATCCCCACCTAGATAAAACTGAATGCAGGCGCTAGTTTTTTTTTCATTTAATTTTATTTTTATTTTAAATAGAAAACGTAATAACGGTGTTGTTAACCAAGGTTCCGGTTATACTGAGTTCCAATGAACGGTCGTATTATATTTATGTTATATACATTACTTTATATTTTATATTATGCATACATTTCCAGGATCTTTCTGATTTACGATAAACGAAAGCTAAAATTATAGAACTTGTAGTTTTTATTCTTAGTAAAGATTGCTGTGCTCTTAGTTAAAATAATAAAACACGTATTGGTTCTTTTAGGTTGCAATTTCCTGTACGAAATAAATTATATTAATAAAGAAATAAATTACGATAATACTTTGTCAGGAAATAAACAAGTTAATACATATATAAATACATTAATGCGAGAAAAAAATACAAAAGTAAACTTGGCAAATTCAGTATAGCCTTAATGTATTAGTATTGAGTTTGAAAACCGGTATAGTTTCTATTTTGTAACTTATTAAAAAAAATTCAATCAATTAATTTTAATAAAAAGTTAATTAACTGTTCGATTTAACAAATTCTGTAATTAATTGCGTTAACACGTATAACCTTTTGTTAAAGAAAAACGTAATCGCAATTAAATGTTTAATATTTTATTTCAGATAATGAAAAAAAGATATGTAAGCTAACTAGAAAATTTTTAAATCAATCTTGAATAAAAATTTCATTTATAATGAAACCATAACCATAACCATGTCAATTAAATTGTTTTCGATGAGATTAAAAAACATTTTTAACAAATTTAATTTCAGTGAAATTAAATTTATTCCAATGAATATATTATTTTTAAATTATTTAAATACAATTCTAACCAAGCAAAAAAGGAGTTTAACAAAATAATAGTTTTTTTCTCGCCATAAATACGATTTTTGTATTCATAAAAACATTTAGTATTTACAAAACGTTCTAAAACGGAAAATTTAGCAGCAGAATTACAGATAAAAACAATAATATTTTTTTAAAAAACTCTTATTAGAGCTACTTCAATTTGAAAAAATTAACGAGTTGTTTTTACAATCTAATTCATTTATATTTAGTCAGAAATAGTGCGATAATCTTCATTAGTGAAATTAAGCGGTTATTTTACAATACAGAACAACACAGTTGCTCTTGGTGTTAAAGTAGAATGAAATGCAGTATTTATGTACTACGTTCGTTATAAGATGTAAATAACTTATAATTACAGACATTTCTTCTTGTTACCAAAAGAAGTTCAATAGACAATGATATTCAGGTTTATCTGTTCAAATAAGCCGGTGTCGCGATACCATCTCCGCCACATGAACTCGCATGCATAATGAGTCGACGATTTACTGCTTGTACTGCATTGTTTCTTATTTTTATAATTAAATAATCGTAAGATAATTTCAAGATCCTGAAGTACGTACGTAATAATAATTATCTACTACATGTAATTTTTCAACAAGTTTTTAATTTGATCATAATCCCTCCATTCGTAATTAATAATTTTATTACCGCGAAGAATTTATGAGCGTTAGTTTGACTAATAGTAAATAATAAAAATTTTCCGATCTCCGAGACGGAGTGTAAACGTTTCGGTCTTTCATCCGGGTGTCCCGGGTTCGAATCCCGGTCAAGCATGGCATTTTTCATACGGTAAAAAATTCCATTCAGTAATCCCATGTACAAGCTTCAAAACTTCTGTCGTGAATTAATTAATTATTTCAAGCCAAAAAAAAATTGTTGTTTTTACATTTATTTATAATCCGCTAAAAAAAGTGTTTTGCCAAATATATTTGAGTCTGTGGCACGAATCCATTATCTTTATCTGTTTAGCCTCCGGAACTACCATAAGGTATTACTTCAGAGGATGAATGAGGATGATGTATATGAATGTGAATGAAAGTGTAGTCTTGTACTATCTCAGGTCAACCACTCCTGAGAAGTGTGATTAATTGAAACCCAACCACCAAGGAACACCGGTATCCACGATCTAGTATTGGAACGAATCCAGTCCATCTTAGTCGCACGTAACGACAATATCATGTCATGACATATTCTTTGACTTTTTTTGTTTCATTGGTAACAGTTTCCATTAGACGAAGTCTAATGGAAATGAATTAGTCATGAAATATGAATAGAATGAATAGACATGAATAGTCACTACAGTCATGAATAGTCATGACTGTACTGCGGGCTTCAATAAACTATAAAATCAGTAGTTGCAATTTTCTCTTCTTGGTAAGATAAAAATCTAGCGGTCGGTCGAGCGTCTCGACGACGACATGGACGAAAATTTCATCCATGTTTAACTCTAATAATAAGAAAAGAGATCTTTAATACAATTAAAAAATGTAGAAACAGTACAAATCCGTCCGGTTTTAAAATGAAAAATTTCAAAAGAAAATATTTTTAATTTACATATTAAAAAAACCATTATTGTAAATTTATAATTTCGAATAAAAACTGAAATTCAATCGCAGTTAATATTTAGATTTTTACGATTTTGTGAAAAAGATAGTGGTTTAAATCGTTTTAAAGTTTACTTATATAATACATAAATTAAGAATCACACGGTTAATTTTGTTCAGAAAAGTTTTTCGTTACAACTATTAATATTTTACAAAGCTATATCTGGTTCCGATAACAGAAATATGTAAATTTTGTCACCTAAATATGTTGTGTTTATTTACTACCAGAAGACATTGATAGAGTGCATAATCATAAAACTATAGAATATTGAATCGGATGGAAAATATTTAAAACACGATTCCTTATTATAAGATTAGATATAGACTGAACAAAGAATATGAAATAATACTTTATGTAAAGCGAAGTTGTAATTCGTAACCTGTAATATTAAACTACGTTCCTCGCTAAACAATACGCAAGTAGATGAAGAATTCAAAAGTAATTTTTAACTATATGAATTACGTTTTTTGTGATAGCCTGGAGAATTTACAATCTCATAAAATAACAGATAATAGTCACCATTTATGTTATTATAAAAACACAATAAAACATAAAAAATAAATGTGTAATTATAAGCAAAAATCAGCTTCTTAAATTAACATTTACATTATCAATCTCCTATCGAGCACAACCGAGATTATTCATATAAGATAAAATAGTTATCGAAAAAGATAGGGTAATTCAGTAGGATAAGATCAGCGTATTACGTCGTAAACAGAACATAGGTATCAAAATAAAACTTCGTCTTTATATTTTTATTGTTATTTATAGAATGCAGTAGTAAACCATGTCAAATTCATTTGAGATGAAGCCAAGAGCTAAAATATTAAATATTGAGGTGCCACTGACCGACTGATTTATCAGTTTGGAATTTTTCTACAATAAATGAAGACAGGCAACTGTTTAATATTGTTAAATGCAGAAAACGTTGGTAGGAAGTCCATAATATGTGGAATAACAGCAAATTTTTATCTACTAGGATAAAAAACATGCTAAAAGGAAAAGGATGTCCTAATTTATTAAACTGAAGACCTGATTTGCCAAAATCATTCCTATATTTTTTTTTTTTGCGGCGTAGACAACAAAACTAAAGATAATATTGTAATGATTGCAAATATCCGGAAAGAATGAAAACTTGAAAGATCAAATTTATTTTGTTGATATACGTGCAGTATCAAATTCCATCGCAGAATGGTATCGTCTCTATCTTTCGTTTGGAATTTTTTAGGTTCCAATCTCGGTCAGGCTTAATATTTTTTCACCCGCTAAAAAATTTTATTTCTTATCCCATAAGAAAAGGAAATAGCGTAGTTGTAATTAGGTATAAGCATATTGTGTGCGCGCGTGCGTAAGTGTCGGAGAAAGAGAGAGTAAGAATAAGTAATCATAAAAATTTTAGTGTTCAGGGATAAAAAACTGATTTTCAATTTTTAATTAAGCAATAAACATTTGAGTTTTGAACATTTAAAACTCCATCCTGAACAATTATCTATTAATTAAATGAAGCGGAACTGATGACATACCATTAAAATCAGAAACAATATTGCGCTTTAAAAAATGAATAAAAATAAAAATCTATTTCTTTAAGAACAGAAGTATAAACTTATGAAGTCAGCATTTTACGAGTATTCTGACTTCAATAATTATTATGTATCAGTAAATAAAATCATAAAACAAAATTAAGCAAAATTATTTCATACATTATTTCGCAAGCACTTCTTTTATCGTTAGAAGTATTATTTTAAATACTTTTCATTAAACGTTTTATTTTGGTTAAATTGCATAGGCAACATATCAAAATTCTACCTTGATGGAAACGAACCGGAGCTACCGCGAGGCCTCAAAAGTTGTTCTTTCCTGTGAAACTGCTTATTCGTAGCCCGTAGTAATATTATAAGTATTCAACACCGCCTACTGAAGAAAAAACCTGAATAAAGAAAATATAATTCGTTAGCCATTTTTGATAATTAATCACACAATTTATTTTAAGAATATTTTTTTCCTCTTAGGAAATTAAGACGAACAGGTCATATACATATGTGATAAAAATATCATATGTATGTGTGAGTGTATATATATATATAAAATAATAATAATAATGAGAGCACAATCTGTCGTACGGATTATAAAAGCGCCAGATTACTTGTATTTCCAGTCCTAACGGCTAAATTCATGATTGCCATACCAACTAGATTTCCAGTTATCCCGTTAGTAAACAAACTGAACTGCAAAATTTACGTCGTATAAAAATAAAAAAAAAGTAAATATAATTAATTTAGGTTTTTATTAAAATAACAAATATTGTTTAATGCTATAGTTTAACATTAAATTAATCATGTTATATTATGGCCAATGAGTTTGAAGTTTACTTACTTCGTAATGAAAAAAAAAAAAAAATCAGGGCCGTATTATTTTACTTACACGTTCAATTTTATTTTAACTTTTTTTTAACTATTGAAATTCCCTTTCAAAAAAAAAGAAAAAGTTAAAAGTTTGTTGAATAATTTTTAACAGCTGAATTAAAAAGATTTTAATTTTATTTAATATATAGATTAGATCTAGAGTAGTGTAGAGGATAAGACATCCAATTCCAAGTGTGAGAGATAAGACAGAATAAGTCCTGGATGGGTTAGTTATATACAAATATTGACGGCGTTTCGGATCTAGGAACTCTCAAGACATGTAATACGTGCTTTACATTACAAAAAAAAAGGGACACAGATATATATCCTCTTAATAAAGAAAACTAATCTAAATGTCTGAAAACTTCAGAAATATCATTCATGAAAAAAAATGCAGTATTAATATTAGGTTTAAAAAAAGTAATAAAAAATAAACTGAACGAAAATAAATCAAACTAAAATAAAAAATATTAAAGAAAATAAAACAAGGTAGGGAAATAAAGGACCTAAACATCGTTACGCAGTATTTAATTAAATAAAATAATGGGTAACCAATCAAATTTTAGAGAGTTTTAATTTGTTTAAATATATTTTTCATGTTGTAGAAACAGCAATCATTTAAGGTGGTCTAAATGATTAAGTTCTCACCAGGTCTTATATCGATAAGAAAATCTTGTCTTTCAACAAAAATATTTAAATGTAGTCACGAGGCTGTTTAATATAGAATAATTACTATTCAGAAGTGTTTAGTATAGGATAATTATTATTCAGAGCCCTCCAACTGCATTTAAATACTTTCGTTTAAGAAGAAAATTTTCTTATCGACGTAAGAGCTGATAAGAACTTAATCATTAGACCACCTTAAATGCCTGCTGTTTCTACAACACAAAAGATATATTTAAATTAAAACTGCGTGAAAGCAGTGGTCGCCCATTATTTTTTTTAATTAAATACTGCATAACGATGTTTAATCCTTTATTTCCATGCCTTGCTTTCTTTTTTTTTTTTAGTTTTATTTCCATTTTTTTTTTTTTTCAATTAACGTATATTCTTTTTATTTTTTGTCAGTCGTGTTTATGATTGTTATAATTGTTTTTATTATTTGGCAGTCGTGTAGAAATTAGCGGACAGTTATTTGTAGAATATATCACAATACTCTTACTGATTAGTAGGAAGTATAATTTTTTTTTTTTTTTTGACGTAAAACATGATTAAATAAATATTCTATTCTAATTTGTACATAATAAAGACAGTATGTTTTATACATCGGATCGAGAACGGGTAGGTATTTCTATCCAAGTATAAAAAAAAGGAAATGCCTCAAATTTGTTTGATAGATAAAAAGAAATCGTGATCAGTAAAAATCTACATCGTAATAAAATAAAACATATATAAATAGCTAAATTTTATTTAATTTATATGAAATAATGTTGCGATAAATAAGGATAAATTGTAAATAAATAACAATCAAAATTACATGAAAACTCTGTTGTTCGACTTTATAAAAAATGGATAATGTTATGTTTTTAAGAATAGATGAAAATTAAAAAAAATAGTAAACATTGCATAGATACTAGGAACGATTTATCTTCTTTTTTTTTTCTTCTTTTTTTTTATTAGGAATTATACGGGCATCGACTACTATGGTCATTAGCCCTCGTCACATTCTTTTAAAAGTTAATCATTAATCACCATAAGGCTCGTCATATGTTAGGGTGTAAAGGGTTCTAACTTTCCTTAAAAACACAGAAACACAACACAAAGCGCTACAAACACAAACAAAGAACAAGAACACTTACAGGGTGTAAAGGCCCCTGATATTTAAAAGAAAATGATATAACAGAAATGAAAAATATTGACAATATCAGATTATTAAGTTTCAAAATTTATAAAACTCGACTTCATTATTTGTAATTATAGCTTTGTATATTATAGGCTAGTTAAGAGTCCACTGGCGTGCAAAAAAACAACTATTTTTCCTTCGTTTCCAATTTCCAAATCAGCAGCAATCATTTGTTATTTGATATCATAGCAATGAATAATATGATTTATCATATGGATTACAAAAATCAGCGGATAGAATAGCTTTCTTTAAGAGTAAATGTAATCCCGTAAAAACATTGTGTAGATATAATTTTGTACGGTTAAATAATACATCCATTTCGTTGGGTTCGGTATGGTAATAGTAATGTATTTGGCTGCCGGCCTCCGTAGCGAGAGTGGTAGCGTCACGGCCTTTCATCCGGAGAACCCGGGTTCGAATCCCGGTCAGGCATGGCATTTTTCACAAACGCATTCATTCATCTCATCCTCTGAAGATATACCTTAACGGTGGTTCCAGAGATTAACCAAAATATATATGTATATTCGGCTCGGTTAGGAAGAAAACGGTAAACGAATTTTCCTCATATACCTGGTATAGAATGTTTTTTATTTTTAAAAACGTTTGTACTATTTTTATTGTTTATTTTTTTCATTGCTGAGCAACCAAAAATCCCACTATTCCACAAAAATGTTAAAAAAATTCACCTGAAGTACATTATTTTGTTTTTTATTCTATATGTACAATTTACAGCTAATCTTATGTAATATAGCATAACAAATTATTTGTGTTTATACTTTTTAGTTTAACAAAAATAATAAAGCATATTTTTCATCCAAAATAATTTTAATATTTAATGGATAAAAGACTAACTTAATCAGTATAAAATCTTAAACTTAATAAAACTAATCTAATCTAAACTTAAACTGAAGAATAAAGAATAAACCTACTTTAAAACTTAAACTTAGTATACTACTAAGTTAGTACTACTACTTACTTAACTAGTACTACTACTAGAATTACTAGCAGTACTACTAGTTATTTAGTACTACTTACTTTAACTTAGTATAAAACTTAATTTAATCTAAATGTTTTCAAAGATTACAGTAGCTATTAAATTGTTTTATTTGAATAATAATTCATATTTTTTGCACACTCCAACATTTACAGGTATTTATATAATACTCTGTATTAATCTCTTCAGTTCTCTTTCAATTTTTTTTTTTTTTTTTTTTTTATAACATAAATACCACAAATAGTTTTCTCTGAAAGACGTTATTTAATAAAAATAATAATATAAGAAACACTTAAGATGATATGTAATAGATTGCCAAATATAAAACAATATGCGAGTACTTCACATTTTCACCTGTAGATGATAGTAACTCTAGATAATAATAATAATAACAATAATAATAAACGATATCATGAATTTAAAGTCGTCGATGGAGAAATTAAATCGTGCACTTAGTCATGATTTAGAAATTATTATCTTTAACCATAAAACTTTCTCGAAAAGTACGGTAAGTTATAACAATCCCGTGATGTAAAGTCAAGTATGACCATGCTTATTTAAAAAAAATAAAAAATAAATATTTTCCATTTAAAATGAGAAAAAGTGTTTTATTTTTTTTTTTTTATTTAAATGTGAATTGGCTTACAAAAAAAAAATTGCTGTTTACAAAAAGTTAAGATTAAGAAATCTACGTCTTTAAAAAAAATAAATAGGATAAAGAATATGAAGAAACAATGTAAAATAATGGATTGTGAATAAAAGTTTTTTGGAATATGGTAATATGATTTTTTTTTTTTTTTTTTTAACTTTGGTTAACAATAGACAGGACTCTGTTGTAAGATGTACGAAACGCTGAATACAAACAAGTAATTTGGAGTCAATAGAGATTCCGTGCTACCGAATGTGCTGAGGCGCACATTCAAATTTTGTGGCTCTACGGTATCTCTCTCGGGAAGAAGCCGGTAAACCAAACAGTGTGTGGAATTCTAGAAGGGCATTCAGTTTCGTAGGAACAGATGATACTCGTAGAATTGTGGCGCACCAGACATTCTTAGATTATCACCGGTTACTATATAGGACCCCATTTAAAAGCTAATTTCTAGTCGAACTCCTATTATTCCAACTTTCCCTCGTTTTCAAAATGTGTTGTTTTATCAATTCTTCTCTGACGATTTCTTATTACTACATTAAAATTTAATGCCGGCCTCCGTGGCCGAGTGGTATCGTCTCGACCTTTCATCCGGAGGTCCCGGGTTCGAAACCCGGTCAGGCATGGCATTTTTCACACACGCTACAATTCATTCATCTC
>JAAAKQ030089889.1:0-14744 GCA_010016005.3 Zanna intricata
AAAAAAAGTCACTACTTGCAATTACTACCCACTTTATTTTAAATTCTGTATAAGAGTTTGCATTCATGATATAACCACATCAACAATATAATTAAACATTATTGTAAACATATTACACTGTTTAATAATATGAAATCTGTATTTTTTCACACTAACCACCAGCAGTTGCACTACAGGGTGGTAACTAACACTGTACATGACCTTCATAGTGAGTGAGTCAAGTGATTTTATAACCACTATTCTGCAGGCAGCTGTCATATACAGATATGTACTTTATGTTTGTTATGTTCTTATTTATTTTTAGTGAAAATGACAGAATGGACTGATCCGAGAGTATGAATTAAATCTTTTTGACATTCAGTGACATGCAATTGGAGACAGCTGAAAAACAGGGTTATTAATAATGAGCGATACATGTGATAGGGGAATAATTGTTTCAAGATGGCTGACTATCAATTGAGAGCAACAAATGATCTGGTAGACTTTTATCAAGAAATTTTGATTGGTAGTGATGGAATAATAACAATTAGACTGAAAGTGAAATGAGAATTTCATTTGATCCAATGAAATTCTCACTTCACTCCAATGATCAGTGACTATTACATCCAGCAGTAGACACTCATAATAGATTCATCTGCCTTGATAACATTGTAGCATCTGCAATATATATTGGTGGAACCTTTCTCCTTGTTCACTTGCTGAAATCACCCAAGTTTAAAGGGGAAAAGTCCAAAATGAGAATGTAAGAAATTCATTTTTAATAGATTTTCAAAACCTAAATTTCTGAAGTTCACCAATTGTTCATTTAAAAGATCAAGTTTTCAACGTTTTAGTTTTTAAGAAAACCAGTAACGACATCTTTCAATGATTTTTATTCTGCTAGTTCTTTAGGATTCAGTTTGTTGTCTAATATATTTTCACAAATTAATATTGTGGCTCAATTAATATTCCCTCTGTACTTTGGCTTCACTTAATTTCAAAAAACCTCAGCTAAATATTTAAAGCTATTCCATCTTTATTTAATGTTTTTCCAAAATTCTTCATCAGGTCTAGTTTTATGTGTAGAGGGGTAAAATAATACAACCTGCTTCAAAAGGGGAATATTGACAACATTTTCTTCACCTAGGGTAAACTGATTTTTTTTTTTTAGCCAGTCTGTAAACGACTGACTTCATCTCTCTTCTTCTAACTGACTTTATTTGTAGCCTGACTATCTCACAAACACAAAAAATACATATATTTTGTAAAGTCACTTTGGAGACTGAGAAGAAGCCCTATCACTTTCAGGTTAGCAATGATTTGCTAAGAGTGTTCATCATACTAATAGCTTTTAAAATTTTTTACATACTTTCATAAGTTTCTTTTATTCCTACATATGCTACCAGTACAGAAGAAAACTTATTCAAGTTATGTAACAACACTAACTTTAAGCTTATTTTTAATAAGCCTATAAGTGAATGTCAATAATGAATAACATATTTAATATCCAATTCAGACATTAGCCTCTTAACATGAAGGTTAACAAATTAAATAATCTTTTCTAAAGCAATTCAGTAAATTTTCATTTCAATTTTTATATATTGAAATTTTAATAACCCGTACAACATAAACCTAGGAGTACTGCATATTCTTTCAACAATACAAGTCATGAATTAGATCAGTCAGTTCTGCTTGTGTGATGAGGTGATATTCAGTATCTGATTCATCTGGGATGTAATTAATATCTACTGAAGTTGAGGATTCATCGGTTGAGCCATCAGGAAATCAAAAACTTCTTTCCAAGAAGTTGGAGAGATCGGAATCTGTAAATCAACACCATGAAATACTGGTCTCATAGCTGAACAAAAATTTGGGTACACAACACTACTTTTATTATTTGAATTGAAATCAGTAACATTTGTTAAGCAAAAATAGCAGTCATCACAATGGTTAGTAGGCTCTCGCCAAATCATAGGTAAACCAAAAGGCAATGCTCTTTTTTTCTTTTTAATCATCAGGTTAGTTTAAAGCAGCACTTGATGCATGCTACATATGGTGCCCAGAATCAATCTTGGTCTGTCAAGGGACAGTCAAAATAATGTTTGTAAGCAGTTTTCAGCAGATTCGATAATGGTTTTCGTTGAATTTTCATGGTGAATTCTCTGCAAATGTAACAAAAAATATTTAGAGAATTTTTGCAAGCCTGATTCTTAATCACTATAAAACACAATGTTTTAATGAATATAAGTAAAGTGAAATATTACAGAAATACTCAATTATAAAAATAATTAAGTTTTAATTACTTAAAGTACTTCATAAAACTGTTTCACCATTGAGTGCAATAAAACAGAGTGCGAAAAACAACATAACAAATCTTGATGTTGAATAAAATAATACCAAAAGTTGTCCTGCCATAAAAATCTTTCACTAAATTTAAGGCATCATTTATGAAATAATCTTTATAATATGTGTATGATAAAACCACCACCACAACTGAGAACACAGATTTAATCATACCAAGTGCTGAAATCATACTGAAGAAAATTTCATCATGTTGAATTACTCATTACTTGACTTCCTGACATGTCTATAATAGCTTGTCTGACTTGACATGAAATGACATCATTCGATTTATGTATGAAATATAGGTCTGCAGCATGGATCACAATATAAATCAGATGTGAATGAGCAAACACGCAGACATAGTAATTTATTTGTATTGCTTATTCCACAAGTGATGGAACAAATAAATTTAAGGTATTGTAACTTAAGAATGTTATGTAATGGATTGTTTTGTAAAACATATTCAGATTCTGTATATAAAATACTATCTAGAACCCCTACATTGAAGATACAGGTTTTTCCAGAAAATAAGTTGAATAATCTGGTAAACAAAATTTATTAAAGAAAAATGTACAAATGGCTAATATTGTTCAAAGTATGATCCTTGGGCGTCGATACACCTTTGCCACCATCTCTGCCAGCTCTTATAACTTCCTGGAACTCCTCAATGCGAAGCTCCTTTAGACACCTCGTCGCAGCTTCTACTGTCCCAAAATGGTTGCCTTTTAAGCATCTCTTGAGCTGTGAAAATAGAAAAAAGTCCGCTGGTGCCAAGTCAGGACTGTAGGATGGCTGGAACAGTATTGCTACACCGTGATCAGCGAGAAACTCGGTCACAATGGAGGCAGTGTGAGACGGTGCGTTATCGTGGTGCAGTCGCCACTTGCCACTGATCTCTTTTCTGATGTGAACCACCTGTTTTCACAGCCTTTCAAGGACTTCCTAATAAAATTTACTATTGACAGTTTATCCACAAAGCACAAAATCTGAATAGACAATGCCTTTGGAGTCAAAAAAGATGATGAGCATCACCTTCAATTGCAATTTGGACATCCTTGCTTTTTCCGGCTTCAGGGACGCCTTCATGTGCCATTCCGAACTTTGTCTTTTGGATTCAGGATCTATTCGAAAATCCAGGTTTTGTCCCCTGTAATTACATTATCCAAATAATTTGGGTCACTTTTACAACATCCCAAAAGGTCTTGTGCAAATGCCAAACAACCAGCCTTTTGTTCATCCAAGGCATCTTTGGCACCATTTTCTTGCACACCTTTCACATGCCCAAATCTTCCATAAGAATTTAATGTACTGTAGTTTTCAGCACATTGCACACGTTACGTGTGTGGCTGTAACTACAGCCACACACTTAAATATCGATACAAGTTCAGTAATTCTCAAATTTTTTGCACATTTTCATCTGCATGAGATGGGTTGAGCATCCAGGGTGTTGTTCGTCTTTGACGTCCTCTCTTCCCTCTCGGAACATCTTGTGTCACCGGTAAATCATGTTTTGAGACATAACATCATCACCGTAGGCTTGCTTAAGCAAAATGACAGTCTTGGAGGCTGATATGCCAAGCTTTACACAAAACTTTATCGTGTATCGCTGATCAGTGAAGTGCAGCATCTTGAACTCGTGACGTTTCACAAAAAGAGGTTCACATATCATAAAACTGTCAAACTTCATGCCTGTCGACCGAGCAAAAGTTATTATAATACTAGATAAAATAGAGAACACGCACATACAAAAAAAAAAAAAACCTTTGTATGACAAAGATAGAATGAGTAGGAAATTATATATCTCGCTCAGAAGGGTCGGATTAGGCCTTCTCAAGCCAGTCATAAACCTCTATGAGAAAGGCGTGTAAAAACGTTCCCATATACCCTACAATACATTATGATATCTTCTTGGAAACAGCGAATTGTCACCAATAATAGTATATATAAATATAATAATTGTACGAATAAATTTACGTGCCTACAACTGTAATGAATGTAAGAGCCTACAAAGTAACAGATTATTGTTATCACATCGCATAAGGGATAAGTGATTAGCCAACAATTTAAAAGTGTTATTTAAAAAAAAACAAATAAAACTGATAAAAGTTTACATCAAAATGAGATTTTTTTTTATTAACACAACATACATAAATACAATTCATAAATGATAAGAATTAAAGAAAGAGAAAGAAACTAGTTTGTTTCTTTTCTAATTACAGACTGACTAGTTATTAATTAAAGGAGCTTAGATTTATTAATTATTACTAACAACCCATATTTAATTATTAAAAAATAAAAATTGATATTAAAATTATCATGACACAATTCATCAAACTGATTTGATATTAAATAACAAACTAATAGGATATCGAATAAAAATGTTCTAAACACACATATACTTCAAAATTGTTAAAAATTACAACAAAATAAAACTGATAAAAATAATCAATTATTTTTACCATTTATGTATATATTATTATAATGATATGATAACTAGTTAAATAAATTCAAACACCCTTTTTTCTAATTTCTAAGATAAGGATTTTATAATAATCTCTAAAAATAATATTACAAAATATTTCCCAATTAAATAATTAAAAATTAACATTACAAATATATTTTCAAATGAAACCATAACTAAATTGTATTTTTAAAAACAGAATTAATTGCTAATAAAAATTTGTAAATAAATGAACAATTTGATGAAAATTACATTTTTCAAACTGAAGCCATTACTTTCCTCATACAATCGGCTACAAATTCCTTTCCAACTGTTTTCAGGTGCTGTGTCTCTTTTAAGACATGATTTAACTCTTCCAAGGCATCTTCTGTAAACTTACATCCTCTAATGGAGGTCATTACCTGAAACAATTATGTTTCTATTAAAAAATATTCTATAAATTTATTATTTTTTTTTATTACTTTAATAGATCATAATCTAAAAATAAATTGTAAATGTTCATTAACAATTATTACATACTAATATCAAAAAACACTGCTGCACAAACAATTTTTAGTTTTTATGTTAAAATAATTTAAAAACTAACAATTTTCAATAACCAAATTGAGACAATAAGCATGAAGAGATATCAAAAAATATATGAAACATCATAAGTAATACAAAATAGGATGATAAACATATACCAGGTGTTCCTAACTTATAAATTACTTTAAAGTAAAGAAAATACCCAATAGAAAAAAATAAGGCATATTTACTGTTCTAGAGTCAAACAACCTCTTGTTTCATTCATAAAACAAAAGTACAGAATAAAAGAAGTCCAGTCACTTCAAAATAAAATTAACTCTGCCAGGTATCTTCTTTTTGATAAATTCTGTTAATCTACTCCCTTTTACTTAATACTTTTTTTTTACCTCTGGAACCACTGTTAAGATATATCTTCAGAGGATGAGATAAATGAATTGTAGCGTGTGTGAAAAATATGACATGCCTGACCGGGATTCCAACCCGGGACCTCCGGAACTCAGCTTTTATTTAATACCTAACGAAAACCTTCTTCCTTAAGTTTTATTTATGATTATTAGAAATGGTACGTGAACAAATTTTAACAAAAACAACCAACAGAACATTTTTTTAATCAAATAAAAGCAAGCAAACAATTTCAACAAAAAAAATATATATTCCTTGGGCTGTATTCAACAAATTTTTAAATATCGATACAATAAAATTAAATTGTTCAGTAAAAGTTATTTAATTTTAAATAAAGACTGTAAATCCCATTATTCAGTTTTACAAATAAAAATCAACCAATATTCAGTGGCATGAAGTCAATAATTTTATTAAGTAAAATAAATGAAAATAAAAATTGTGAATATTATTATTAATTATGTAATAATAATATTATTATTGTGTATTAGGTAATGATCACAATCATTACTGTTAATAACAGCAGAAATAGTTATTTTACTGGTTTGGTTGACTATATACAGGAAGCCTCCCTGGGCCACCTCCTCCCAACAACATCCACAAGCATAATTGCGGGTCCGGTCTATGGGTGGAGGAGAATGGAGGGGGGTTTTTTAGTTGATGAGAGCCCGACACTACCACCTGTGTGGGCAGGTGGGTGGCTGGTAGAGCTTTATCCTCCTCCTACGAAAACAAAAAAAAAAAGGTAATAGATTTAACAGCAATTGTGAAATAATCAATAAAAAAATTTTGTTTGATTTGAACCCCTTGACCAAATGATTCTCTTAATGTAAATTATGCAATATTAAAAGTGTAATAGAAAAAAAATTAAAATTCTTACAACTTAAACAATTTTAAAAATGTTGGGTTCTAGTTGACTTCCTTCAACAAATTATGTTTTTTTTTTTTTTAAATTTTATTTTATTTAGAGTATAACTGTTTAAAAAGGTCAAATTTAAAAAAAAAAACATTTGGATCCCATTTGTCCACATTGCTTGACAGCTACCATGTAATATTTTTAATAAGTGACTAATTAAAAATAATCTAATATTTTTTATGTAACATATCATAACAAATAATGTGAAAGAAATTATACAATTTCAATAATTTTTTAAATTCTTAGTTGAATACAATAGGACCTATTTTTGTAGAAAGTTCAAATGTCATTTACTCATACATTAATAATAGATAGATACAGTTAGATTTTCAATCTAAAAAGTGAAGGTTAAAAATCTGATATTTTAATACAGTACTATCCAAGTGGACGTTAAAAGTTTATTATTGTAGCAACTATTTACTTCAATAAATTGGCCAATGTTATTCAACAAGGCCAAAAAAAATATTTACATATAATTAGAAAAATTATACACATCTATACATATATAATATTACATGAAATATACAATAATTTTATTAGAACAAAGATCAAAATGTTATCGCATTAATTACACATTTAAAAAATTATATACGAGGCGTGTTTTTAATGTAAGTACCATTTTTAAAGCAAGCCTGCAGTGCTGTGGTCGGTGTCTTGCACATGCGCATTGTGTACCTACATCTGTTGGCAAGCCACAGATGCCATTATGGCCAAAATCAATCGTGTTTACATTTACTTTTGCATAATTAAAATGTCTCTGCCAATTGAGAATCCTGTCGACTGTGAAATATGTGCTGTTATTCATTTTCTGTGTGCTAAAGGCGAAGAACCGGTTGAAATTTACCGTCAGATTTGTGAAGTCTATGGACAAAACATTATGAGTGATGGAATGGAACGGAAATGGATTAGCAAAAAGTAGATGAAAAAATTAAAGAAAACAAGACGCTTCACAATTTCTTCATTATCATTGGAGTTCCCTCACGTTTCAAGAAGTGTTCTTTACAAAATTGTCAGTGAATGGTTAAAGTACCAAAAATTGTGCTCACCGCCGTGTTGCAGTGGCTGTTAAATCAGGCAGCAAACTTTTATGACGATGGAATACATAAGCTTGTGGTTCAAATGATAAGTGCCTTAATATTGAAGGCAACTATGTAGAAAAGCAGATTAAGATACTGGCTTTCATGTAACAATAAAATAATTATGAAAAGTCTTTGTTTTTTTTTTTAATTTCAAAACGGTACTTACTTTAAAAACACCCCTCGAATATAATTACACATACATATATATATATATATATATATATACAGACATACACACATGTAGCATCTACAAGTTTATATGTAGCGAAATATTTATGTGCCAAATTTAACTTTTTGGTAAACATATTTTGTTCAAGTCATGAAGTAACAAGAGTAGAAATAATGTTGAATATCTCCCCTAAATCCAACAATAAAACTTGTCATTTTAAATGACTTAATAAGTACTTTACCAAAAGTTACTATTCTAACAACTGAACAAAAATTTAAAACTTAAAAATTAATACTATCTCTCCCCCGCTTTTTAATATTGTTCAAAACTTATGCCATCAATGAATATAGAATTACCGAATATAAATAAAATTTAAAAAAATAAAAAACAATAATAAATAAAAATAATAAAATAAAATAAATCAGAATATATATATATATTACATATTACAGCAACATAGAATTTTTTAACCATTTTTGAATAATTTACATTGAGCCAGTCTGGAAATACTAATCAAAATACAGGCCGACATGCGCATGTGCACACACACACAAATATACTTATATCTTCCACAACTTTCTATGACTTTTTTTTTTTTTTTGGAACAAGGAAGTCTTGAAACGTTAATATATGCAATACCCGATACCCCAAATAAATGATTCCTAGTTACTATACTTTCAGTTTATAGATATAAAACTATAAAGCTTCACAGCAACAGAGCTATTGCTAGAAACAAAAAGGTTACCTAACTAGAAACCATTATTATTAAGAATTATTATTAAAAGATGAATTAGTCAGAATACTGACAATTTTAAGCTAAAAATATAAGGTCACAGCTCTGAGATTTTTTTAAGTACAAACACGATTCCGAGTTAGTAATCATACCACTAAAGGTTTACAAAGAGTAGTCAAATTTTTACCTTTGGCTGTAGTTTACACAATCCAAACAGAATTATAATTCAACTAAGTGCTATAATTTTACTATTAAAAAAATATCACTAGTTTGCTAACTAATAACTATGTTGTTCTCTTATGCAAGAGTACAGCTACAGTTCACTCAGACAGTTTAAATTATCACAGACATTTCCATAACTAATCTACATAGGCAATATTTTTTTCTTAACAACTAAGAAATAGTAAATTAATTAATTTAAGTAGAAATTGTATATTTATAACTAGTTCAATAATAATAGAAACAATCTATTAAAACATAATGCTCAAAATGTTCATAATGGGCATGAGTTCAACTCACTAATCCCCACTAATGATTATTTACTAAAATATTATTAATTTTAAATTGAAAATATCATGCACTTTCCAACCCAACCATAAAAATAAAAATTGTTATGAACTACCTTAATACAGCTTTAAGCAAAACAGAACAAATGAAAACTTAGCTTCTCAAGAGTAAACTTAAATAAAAATTTACGTTTTTTAAAAAAAAGTTTTTTATTTCCTGATAGTGATGATATTATAATTAGCCAAATTAGGTGTAAATCAAGATTTAATCCAAATATTTAAATGTAAACTTTCCTGAGAAACCTGCTGAAAAATTGAGAATGATACTAACTGTCAAAACTACATTAATTTGTACAATTCATACATCCTAGTCAAAACTCTATATACAGAGTAATTCAGAAGGAAAGGGGAATAATTTATGAACAATTCTAGAGCTTAAAGTATGTAAGAATGTTCGTACAAACATATATCCAAAATCACATTTTATAAAGATATATTTAGCAAAATATATTTATCGGATTTCAGTTCCCCCAATGAAATTAGCTCATATTGAAATTAGATCACAAACCTGAAGAACTTTCTGAACATAAGGATGCAGTCTGTGAGCATTTTCCAGGTACCTATATAATTGCTAACCTGAAAAATCAAATAAAACAGGTCACCAGAACTATACCTCCCACAGTTCATGATATTCAACATAAAACAGAAAAATTCAGAGATGAAAAACATGATTTTTTTATGTTTGAAGCATAATAACTTTGTTAAATGATTAACAAATGGCTGAATTGTATATCAAAACTTGTAGAGAGAATTTCATTCTGAGAAAATTTACATAATAAAGTCTACGAGAAACAAAAAAAAAAAAAAAAATCAATTTTTATTATTAAAACAAAAACTTAACAGAAAAATGTTTTGAATGAATAAAGATTAAAAACAGCTATTTTGAGTATAGTAAGCTTAGACCTTTGAAAAATTCAAGTACTTTTAATTCTCTGAAAAAAAAAAAATATTTTCTGTGATCTATACTGTAGTAATTTACAATACAACAAATATATGAAAATTCCATCATTGACATCAATGCACTTTTCAACTCATTTCCTTACAATTTTTATCGCCAACCTAATAATATATTCACATTCCTTTATGAGGGCAGCAGCATTGAGAATGCAAGTCATCAGTTCATCACATATGTCTACTCTTTGCTTATATATCTCACATTTCATCCATCCCATACACAGTAAACAACTATAGGAGCAAGTCTACAGTAACCAAGTGGCTCCTTTGCCTAATCCATTAATCAGTAAATTTTTCATCTAAGAATTATCTTACTTCATTCATGAAATGTGTTGGAGCTCCATCAAGTTGATATAAATTACAATTCACTTCACCAATGAGAAATTTTCAAGCATTGTAAGAGATTGATTCATTAACAGTTCTAGATAATTTTCCTTGGGACACACTACCTTGTTGCAGTACTAAAAGACCTACTAATTAGTTTTTGAATATGCTATACCAAACATTCCTTGAATATCATTGCTGAAAATTTGATTCAACTACAGAACATGGGTTTTCTTCAGACCATCGATATGAATTTATTCCTTGTGTCATTTATGCAGCTACAGGTAAAAGTAGCTTCATCTTTGAATGGAATTAAGTGGTAATTATTGTTAACCTAAGACAAAACTGCAGTCGTCTGGCATGGTCACCAACCTGGAGAACTTTCTGAACATGATAAGGATGTAGTCTGTGAGTACATAATGTTCTCCATAATGTATTATGTGGAAGGGTTAAGTTGTGTAGAAATTCTTTGCATGCTCATTGTAGGACTAAGCTCTACCAGCTTAAGAACATTTTCCCTTTCTATACCATGTACTGATTGACACAATATGATGAAATATGAGCGCTTCTTGACAAACATTCTACAAAATATTTCATGGTACTTCATGCTTTGAAAGGCTATAAAGGGATATCTCAATCAGTTCTCATTCAGGATACCTACAACAGTATTCTTTCACAACATCTAGTCATATCAGCATATTCTCTATGAGTGAAGAGACAAGCATCTTTCAAAACAAAGAACTCAAGATGGAATTTCAATTTTCTAAATTCTGATTCAATTGAAAAAATGTAGATACAGTTTAAAGTACAACAAACATAAAAACACTACATAGCTTGATTTTCAAAAATAATTAAACACAATCAAAATTATGTAAAAAAACAACTAAACTGCCTAATGTTTATTAATAACAAGCAAGAACAATGTTACGACAACAATGAGTAGTATTTATATTAAAGCATGGAGTTAGTGTTACTAATATAATTTTCCAAAAAACTAAATTTATTGTACTAAAAAAACTTTTTTTTAGTTTTTACAATTCATAACATTTTTCTGTTAAATTTCATTCTGTTTTATTTATAATAATATTAGTTGACATTTTTGTAGTTGATAAACTTTACATTAATATTCTCAAAACTAAATTTTCTACAAGTTTTGATAATAAAATTTATATATTTATAAATCATTTAATAAAGTTTGGTACTTCAAACCTAAATAAACATGTTTTTTGATAACAGAATTTTTCTGTTTTGTGTTGGATATCATGAAAACTATGGGAGATGCAGTTTTGGTACCAGTTTTATTTGATTTTTCAGATCAAAAAAAGAAACCAGAAACCATCAAGTTTACCCCTTATATAACACTTTAAAATTTCAATATGATCTAATTTCATGGGGGAACTGAACCTGGGCAAAATTCTTGTGTAGCTATAACCTGATAATAAACCATTTATTTTTAGATACATTTGTATGAATATATTTTTGTATGAATTTTTTTCCTTATTTCAAGCTCTAGAATTAGTCCCGAATTATTTCCATTTCCTCCTGAATCACCCAGAATATATATATATATATATATATCTCTGTGTGTGTATGTGTGCGCGCGCGTGCACACACTATCATACACACACACACAGATATATATATATATATATTGTGTGTATGATAGTGTGTGTGTGTGTGTGTGTGTGTGCACATGCACACACACACACACACATATTAGAATATAAGAATACACTACCTGAATATCATCAACTAAGCCCTCTGACATCATTAATGATGCAGGAATATGGAAGATTACATCTTTGACTAATCCATTTTCCACTTCCACTTTTACAGTCAATTCCTCCTCTCCTTTAATTCTAATGTTTTCTGGAAGAGGAAATGTTCTAGTTACACTAAACTTAGGTGTTTTTCCAAAACGCCAGTCCCAACTCTCAAATTCCATACGTATCTTTTCCAATCCTAAAACACAGATACATGAATAAATAGGATTCATAGATCATGCAACAAATAGATCATCAATTACATAAGATTCTATCATATTTTTTGCAGAATTCTGGGCAAGATAAATATTTCTTTTAACTGTACCAGTAAAGGTCAAAACATACAAATATTGTGACGAAAAATCTCTTTATTCAGATTAGCAATAACGATGTTAAAAAAAATATGTCCTATTGTAAGCAAAGCATGTAGTGGAGCATTGTCTCATATTTAAAATGCCAAAATAATAAAAAATAATTTTCGTTATTATCAATTTTTTTTTTGGTTTTTTAAGGGCGAACAACGCTACGGCATTATTATCGCCTGATTTTGTAATACAAAAAAATCAACTAATAGTAAATTATTCTGCTTTGATTTTTAACCTTTATTCAAACAATTTACAACTAATAAGTCTGTTACCTGAAATCATATTTGACTAAACACAGTATTTCTTTTATGATTAATTCACATATAAGCTCAAAGCTTGTCCATGAGCATATGAAATGGAAATTTTGTAGTGTATGAAAAATAACATACCAGACCAGGATTTGAACCCAGGACCTCTAAATAAAAGATCAAGATGCTACCACTCTGTCAGAGATCGACTTTTGTTCACAATAAATTTTTTTTTAAATTTAACAAAAAAATTTAAAGACATTCATTTAAAAGGGATCATGGCTATAATTTAAAAATTAAGATTTTCTATTAATAACATTACTTCAAACATATGAAGTTTTTTTTTCAAAAAATAACCTAGCTTCATGAGTAGCTACTGAGAATTTTATTGACATTTACTTATTAACACTGGCAGAACCTAACGTACTATCTGTTCTGTATTATCTGTGATAATACAGAAGTCTGAAATTCTGAAATCAAAATTTAACTATTGAATATTTGACACGATTAAGATACTTTTTAATTTACATATAGCAATGAAAGCAGTTCCAAACAAAACATTTTTGATTGCTTCATGTAGAAATATTGGAGTTAGTGTATCACTAGAAGTGGAGACTACTTTAAAGGTGAACCAATAGCTCCCAAGTAAGCCCAAAAATTTACATGTTAAAAGTTACTTGAACAGACATTTATTCCAAATTATTTAGAGATCTCAAATCTGTTCCTGATATACTAATTTCCACTGGAAAAAAAACACACATAAAATAAACTGTTTGTAAGTATTCTATGAAATAAATCCCTTTTTTCTTCATTTTCTGCATATTTCATAGGCATCCTGTACTCAATTTTTTTTAAAGTTGGATCTAATTTAAAATGTCTACTGTTTAACTAAACACAAATAATAAAAATAACACTAGGTTGTAGAACACAGAAAGCTACTTTTAATCTATATACATTTATTAAAATTGTGATCACATTTTTCAACCTACAAATAAAATTTTTAGAAAGAAATCTGATGATTTATATAATGATTATAGAAATATTACCTAATGTGAAACTATATATAGAAACAGTAAAATAATTATTGAGAGCTTCATCAAACCCCCATTCAAATGACTGAAGACAAAATAAAATTAACAAAAAAAACAATATTATAAATAAACATAAAATAAAAAAATAGGGAGAAAACATTAAAAAGAAACTAAAACAATCAAGAATTAACTAAAGAAATTAACTGTATTATAATACAGCAGAGATGGTTCAGAATAGAATATTGTAGAAAAAACTCTTTAGTTTTCTATTTTCTACCAGAGGTAATATGAAAACAAAAACCACTGATGTTTTCAATTGTAATCTATAGTAACTTATCCCAGATGCAGATATGCAAGGATAGCATCAAATGTGTTAATGTATCACTTTCAGTTGTAAAACATTACAATATACAAATTTATTCTATTCCACAGATGAAAATAGGCATATAATTTGAACAAAAATATTATCATAATTATATTTATATAATGCATAATTTTTAAAGTTACTAATCCTAAGAAATGGTTATTTAGGAGTTCCTTTATGCTTCTAAAAAAGTGAGAGAATTTTACTAAAAAGTATTTATTTTCAATCACTCCTTTAGTAATGTCTTATTTCAAATATTAAATTGGAAAAAAATTCTAACCTGCTATTATTAAAAGTAGGTAAAGCACATTCAGTGAATTTGTTAATACAGGGTGTATCAAAACTGCACAGCAATCTCTCGGAAACAGATCCTATATCTCAAAATAAGAAAAAAGTTTCCAATAAACATTGGACAACATTGTTTATTGTTTCCAATAAACAATTTTCATCTTCGATTTTTTGCGGTTTTTACCATTTTTCTCAAAAGCCGCAAAGAATACAGTGTTGGGACTAATTTTATTGAAT
>JAAAKQ030089921.1:1910-14743 GCA_010016005.3 Zanna intricata
TAAAGACAGGGGTAAACCTTCAGCTAAGTATACTGCTACTAGTAAAATTAAGATAAGGAATTTTATGGTTTTTAGTTTATTTAAGTACTTAATAATTACTTACTTAAGTATTAAGTAATTTTCATTATTATTTTATTAATGATATGAATGTTATAAACATGAAAATATATATTGTTACCTGAAATTATGCAACATGTTAACTTTAAACTCTTGCAATAGACATATCCAGTTAAATTATAGAAAGTGACATTAACCCTATTGTTAGTCTCTATTTTTTTTCTTTACTTATATATGATTGTTTTTTTTTTATTTGTGGAAAAAATTGTATTTTTAATTTTTACAGCGATATTAAACATCTAAAATTTGTCATATTGGTTAAACAGATTTGTGCTGATATGCTCTGTATAGGATGCTTCTTGGTCTTGAGAGTTGTTTATTTCTGGTGGAAATGTTTCTTACAAGAAACATTGTATAACATGTCACTTAACAGATTGACACCTAACAGACAAGTACTATGTTATATAACAAAAACATAGTCTTTCTTTACAACTCTTTGAAATTATAGTGTAGAGCTTTCATTTTCAAAGTGGGTGATAATGACCCCTTGTGGGCTCTGGAGGCCTTCTAGGGTGTGATAGAAGACCCACAGAAAGTTGGGGGCATTCAGATGGTCTAGGAAGCCGATGGCTGATTAAAATAAAGGCAAAATTTATATATAGCTACCAAGAACTTTGGATGCAAAAGCCAATTCCACCATACCCTGGATTATGGTTGATAGTTTAATGATTTCTGATAGCATTCCCATTGTTGTATTTGTCTGAACATGGATTTAGTTGGTAACTAAAAAGAGAAATTAGGTGCATGTTAGTGAATGCAGTGACTTATGGGCTGTTTTATGTAAATTCAAGCCTGATATTAACAAATTCATTAAAGCACATCAGAATCATCCTTTACATTTATGTAAGTATAATTTTTCAATTAAAAGCTTTGTTTTCATTATTGTATTATGTTAAACATGCTATCATTGTTGTTGTTATATAACATGTAATGTAATCTATGTTGTATATAGTGTTATATTCATTGTTATATAATTATATATATATTGTAATTTTTTTGAAAGCAATTTTAATAACAAATTCTTCCAAATATGATTAAATGTGCGTTATAATTTTTCTATTTAAAATGTAAGTTTCAACTTGGATATGCCACATTTAAAAACAATAATTGGAATTGTTGTTTCTATGTGTACATCTTAAAAACAGCAATTTCAATTATCATTTCTATAGATGATAAGTTAAAAAATTTTGGAGGGCGCTAGAAAAGTTTTGATTCTCAATGTGGGCAGTAGGCGAAAAAGTCTGAAAATCAATGATGCAGAGGGAAGGGATGGAGTTATTTGAAATATAAATAATTAAGTCTAAAGAAAATTAAGTAAAGAGACTATTTGAAAACAAACTTAATCAGAACAATGTAGAATAGAAAATCAACTATCTTAATATTAAGCGAGGAAAAGAAATTAAAATCTAGTTGAATGTAAAAAAGAGAGATTTTATAAATAAAAAATATGTATGATTTTAATTTGAATAGGAAGTATTACTAGGAATTAAAATATCTGATTAGAAATAGGTAAAAACAAGGACAGGTGTAATGCAAGGAACCTGCCTCAGGATAGGTAGCCATATAATGACAATTCTAGCTTTAATGCCATGGCTTCTTAAAACAATATATTTTTCCTGCTATATGCTAAAATTTACTGAACTACCAACAAAATGAACATATCTGGTTTAGCTTTTTACCTTTGAATTAGATTTAATCATTCTTAAAGCTTTGTTTTCATGTTTTATTTTGTTTTTTCATGAATTCTCTCATTTTTCCATTGCAAATGACAAACTCCATCTCTTATACATTATTAATTATTAGAATTTGAGAAATTAAGTCACTCGGTTGAAACAGTGGTTAGCAAACTAGTTTCTAGATCAATTGGTCTCAGGTTTCATTTCCAGCAGTGGCTAACATCCTTTTATTCATCATTTCATCCATTTTATCTTTCTACTTAAAATATTAATTTATTATAATGTAAGATTAGTAATAAAAATAAAATAATACTTTTTACATAAAAAATAAAATTTATTTTATATATTTTTCTTATTAATTACTTTAAGCAGTTTAATGTGTTATTTTTAATGTAACTAATGTATTGTACATATTTTTCAGGTCAGGAAAGATTTGGAAACATGACAAGAGTTTATTACAAGGAAGCAGTTGGTGCATTTATAGTGTTTGATGTAACAAGATCAGCAACATTTGATGCTGTATTGAAATGGAAACAAGATTTGGATTCTAAAGTACAACTTTCTAATGGTAGTCCTATTCCATGTGTTCTGTTAGCCAACAAGGTAAAACAATTAATCATCAATATAAATTAGAAATTCATGAGATTGTTACAAAATAAATATTGTTCAATATTTAAAACTTTACATAAATTCTGTAAAAATTTTAATAATGATCCAAACTTATAACCTCAAGTAAAACAATTTTTTTATAATTATTAGCTTTCTTACAATTATTTTCATTCATATGTTATTAATTGGACCAGTACATTCATTAGTTAAGATTTCTCTGTTACACTGAAATAAAATATGTTATTTATAATGATGGTTAATTTTGTAAGTGGACATTCTTATTGAACAGTAAAGTTGTTAATAAAAACAAAATTAATAATAATCAGGAAGAATTATTCATACAGTAGGATGCAAATTAATCTGAACACAAATGTTATTTACTAAAAAGTAGCTTTATTTAGAAAAAAAAGAATACTTGAACATTTGTGAATATGTAGTGATCTCTCCTCCTTTATTATTAATATCTTCATACATGTTTTTTTTTATTTTTATTTTCTCATCATAAAACCATTCCAATATTATTGCTTTAAAGAATTCAACTTTTGTAGTACAATTCATTTTTGTCATTTTTTTATTATTGCCCAAAGATGTTCAATTGAATTTAAGTCTGGAGAGTAGTCTGGCCACATGACAGTCAAATGTTTCATTCTTCTAAAGGTTTTTACAATTTTTCAGCAGTATTGTATGATGTCAAATCTTGTTGGAACATTCCATTGTCATGTAAGAATTTGTTTTGAAGTTATTCTTGAAAACAAACTGCAAAAATGTTCAGGGTACGTTTGCCTTTCCTTTGAGTTGAAAAGGAACCAGTTTCTTTAAATTGATTTAAAACAGCATTCACTGCCCCTAGTCCAACACCATCAAGAAAACATGATTTTGAATAAAAAATTTGATGTGGACACTGCATGTCTTCCTTGTACACCTATTAAATTACATATACCACTTATTTTTTTTAATGAAGAGTACATAAAATTTTAATTTTTCAATAACTTCTGATATTTTTTTTATTGTAATTGAGTTATTATTTATCATAAACTATATTTTTACAATCTGAGGTTAATAATTATTAATAAATCAATATAGTTAAAAAAAAAAAAAAGTAGATGAAGTCTGAATCAAACTGATGCGCCTTTCCCTTGCAAGATCCATTAATTAAAATTTTATTTGGCTTTAACTCTGGAACCAATGAAAATAAGTACCATATATATATTGCAAGATATATTGCTGAAAAGCTGTCAGTGAGGACTTATTACTACAATTAAGAAAAAATCCAAAATCCAAATATTTTTGTTGATTTTAGGCTTTTTTGGACATATTTGGTTCAGTCAATTGCAATCAAAAGAGGAGGTGCACAACTAGATGTTACAACAGTCTTAAATCCAAAATTTCAACATCCTTCGGCAAATTGTTTTTTGGTTATGCAAGATACTTACATACATATGTATGTACAGATGTCACGCTAAAATGAATCAAAATGGATTCAGGAATGGTCAAATTGAATATTTCTGTTGAAATTTGAAAACCAAAATTTTTCACAATCGCTATACTTCCTTTACTTCGTACAAGGAAGTAAAAATTAAATATCTTTCACAAAACACTATTTACAACATGAAAGATAACTTAAAGAATGGATGTGGTCAAGCAGTATAGCCACAAATAGAAATAAACAAAATATCCATGTCTTCAGATTAATTTGTACGCTGCTGTAATTTATAGAAGATTAATAAAGATTTGATTTGTATAAATTTATTATACCTCTTATATATGCTACCAAGATGATCTATCTCTTATTTATCTGAAATTTAATTTCATTGTTTAACCTAATTAGTTAACGATAAAGGCAACAGAAATCCTCACTCGATTTCCATGGTAATCCTAACATATGCTTATTAATGTTGGGAGTTATTTTAGCTAATGCCTTAGTCAAGTAATCTGGAGTTATGGTTGTAACAATTAACACACATAATAATTTCCACTAACTTTGAAACAACTAATTATAATTTCAGCCATTTTAATAATAAAACTAAAAAACATATAATAATAGTTATCTTCTTCTTTACTTCACTGTTAATTAACATATTCTTACAATTCATTTCAGTGTGATCAGCAAAAAGAGGGACTTGTGAACCATCCTGAGAAAATAGACCAATTCTGTAAAGAAAATAACTTTTCAGATTGGTTTGAAACATCAGCAAAAGAAAACATTAATATAGATCAGGCTACAAAAAGTTTAGTTACAAAGGTAATTAGATTTAACAAAATATTTACAATGTACCAAAAGTGTATGTGTAAGGCTGAATATAAGTAATGTGGAAGGCTGAGGTTGAACAATATTATTCAACTGAATAATATTATTGAGTAGATCTAGCTCAAGAGAATTATTTCCTCTTTTCAATCTGATTATTCTGCAACACTTGGAATATCTCGGAAAGTAATATTATAGTACCAAAAAAAAATTGCCATTAGTAGAAACCAAAAAGGTTAAATAATTTAATTCAGTTTCACTGCTTTCTGTTAGCATTTTATTAGTAGCTTCTAATTAATTGCCAATGTGGTCAGTACCAGTCGAGACATCCTTCGAGACATCCCGACTGGACGCCCCGATTCAATCGGGCCATTAACACCCATAATGTTAATGCGGGACGCATTAACACTTCTTGGCATATGATAGTCTGTGGTAACTGTTAAATTAAGGCTGGTACAAAAAAAAATACTACTTACAATGGTAAAATTTCCTTAGATGAGTGTTATTGCCTGAAAAAAGACCTGCAGATTTGTTCTATGTAATAAAAAGACAAATGTGATTTTCCAGAGTTTATGTGTCATGTTAAATTTCCCTTTCAAATGTAAAAAAAATATTTCAACTCAAATAGTTAATATTTTTGTAATTGTTATATATATTTTAAGTTATTTATATAACATATTAAAAAAAAAAAACAGGAACACTCTTTCAACATTATATAAATTCATTTATATTATATATATTGAGAATATGCTCAAAATAAAGTAAATATATTCGTATATGTATATATAAAACCTTTGAATAAAATTAGTTTTTTCAGAAAATAACCAAAGACTGTCTATAAAATTCCTTCAAATAAATAATCATTTTTTTAATATTTCAATCATAAATATGTTGTATAAAATATAACTGTTTAAGTCACTAAGCCAGCCACCCATCATCAAATACATTTCAGAAATTAATTTAAATGATTTTGTTATCGAATACATTTAAAATTAGGTAGACGGTTATTAAAATTATGTTTTTATTTAGTAGAGAAAAACTATAAGTAAATCAGATGACAATAAAATTGTTTTGATTGAGATGTTCACATATTATGTTATATGCATTAAAAGTAAGTCATGTAGTAAAAGAAAATATTAGTGAATGAAAAGATAAGAATAAAACACATCAACATATATATTTGAAGAAGTTCTTAACAACATATTTAGTTCAAATGTGTTGTCAGCTGGTCCACAAATACATTTTTATATTTACACTGATATTATGAGGTCTGGTACAAAAATTTTGGACTGTTTTCGTCTACATTTCTATTTTTATTTTGAGGTTTCCAGATCAGTGACAGATACTAATTTGAATTTTTTACATCATTTAGTTAGATCTATAATATTATATTATTTGTATACATTTTAACTGAATTTTATTATTATGAAACTATGACTAGGAAATTATGTTCCTCTCTATATAAATTTAGAGCTCTATATGAATTTTACATGTTTCTGGAAAATTACATAACATTGTTGGATACACACATGAGTAATTCAATGGCAATCACTAAGTTGTTAGCTAGATTAAAAGAAATCAGTTCAATAGTAGATAAAAACAACGCTAAAACGTTACTATCGTCCGAAGAGTAGATAAAAGCTCAGTTAACAAAGTAGTAAATGAATATAGCATTTCATGCTTATAACAAAAATAGTATAATTTAATGAAGAATGTCACTAAATTGTTGTATGATCATCAAAAATCTAAATTATGGTATTACAAAATATTACTAACCGTGATAGTGCAATCAGCTCAGTAAAACTACATTAGGAGAGAATCTCTTCAATATAAAATTAAGAAAATATGAGTAAAGAAATTTTACTTATACAAAACTAAAAAATCAGCCAAGATGAAATGATCTAGGAAATCTAAATTTAACTGAAAAATATATTTGCTATTGGGTAACATGTTTAAAAGCAAACACAAAATAATAATGAACCAGAGTTTCTATTGGTGTAATATCTTTATTGTTTTAGTGTATTCAGTGAGGGCAGTCAAATATATTATTTCTTCAAATTTATTTAGTATTAGTACAGTTGATTAATAAAGTTAAATAATTCTACTAGATTATTACTAATTTAAAAATATTTATTATATTTTGAAGTTATGTAAGCAAATCATTGCATAACAGGTTTGTTGTTAAAAATATAGAACATTTGAAGAATTCATAAATTATTTTTAGGATGAAATATTTTCATGAGTTTGCATATATAGCTTCTAAAAAATCACTTAACTAATATACAATAAAAATACTCATTTCATCCATGACGATTTGATACAATTAATAATCAATCAGAAAATTAATCTCTTAAATCTGAAACACTAAAATGATAGTTAATCCATCATAATAATCAGCCAGCCTTCGTGGCAGAAGTGGTAGCATCTCAGCCTCCATGCCTGACCGGGATTCGAACCGGGGACCTCTCCAGATAAAAGGCCAAAACTCTACCACTCGCGCCATGGAGACCGGCAGTTAAAGCACCAAACCTCCGGGACGACCGTTAGGTATTAATTCAGAGGATGAGTTGTGGATGATTTGTAGCGTGTGAAAATGCCATGCCTGATCGGGATTTGAACCCGGGAACTGAGGTCAAAGCACTTCTCTACTCTTTTTATCAGTTTAGCCTCCAGAACTACCGTAAGGTATTACTTCAGAGGATGAATGAGGATGATGTGAATGAAGTGTAGTCTTGTACAATCTCAGGTCGACTACTCCTGAGAAGTGTGGTTAATTGAAACCCAGTCACCAAAGAACACCGGTATCCACGATCTAGTATTCAAATAGATCAAAGCACCTTTTGTTCGGAGATGAAGGAATGCCATTTACGCACTCCACCAAGGGTGGGTCGGGCTCGGACCCAGGCCGCTAATCGACCCGACTTAGCAACCAGGCTAGCAGGCTCTGTCAAGATGATTTTAGGCAAAATATAACCTGCCCCATACCAAGACTGGACCCACAATTAAGTATAACTCAGTCTCGGGCGGGATGTTCCGATAGCACAGGAAACCTCTTCTGTCCCCCTCCAAAGCGGGACCTACAACAAATAAAAAAACAAAACACAAAGAACATACAGTAGAGAAGTATTCAGCACAGTCACATGCATTAGTAATCACGCACAGTCACGCACATTCACCCTTTTTGTGAGTGTGTCAGTCTATTGTGAATTTTGTGTTAGTGTAACCATTGTGCTTTTGTGTAGGTATAAATGTGTTTTTTGTGTAATTTTTTTTTTTGTATTTAAATGTAAATTTTATTTTTTTTTGTGTAGATGTAAATGTGTGTTTTTTGTGTAATGTATTTATTTTGATGTAAATGTGATTTTTATGCAAGTGTAATTGTGTTTGTGTGTAGGTGTAAATGTGTTTTTTTTAAACGTATTTTTTTCTTTATGTAAATGTGATTTTGTGCAAATGTAATTGTGTTTGTGTGTAGGTGTAGATGTGTTTGTTATTCTGCAGAATAATTACTGTTTTGCAGCACAAAACAGGCGCCGCATACAACAACATGGAGGTAACCACAGTCATAATCAATCTCCTCTTAGAGGTTCTAGGGGGGCCGCCTGTGAAGTCATTAGTATACTAAGAGATTTAACAGTTCTCTCTGACCTGCTGCAGACGTATCTGACATGTTCCATGAATCGACAGGCTCTACAGATTATGATGCCCAGATACTTAACTGTGCTTCTCTCAGCCAGCACATGTTGGTCTATCTGCAGAGTGGTAGGGCCCAGTCTCCTCCTTCTAGCCAGTCTAATGAACTCACATTTGTCTAGTGATAGAGACAAACCATGCTCTTTTAGCCAGTTGTTAGTAATATAAAGAGCCTCATCGCCTTTAATCTGCAATTCCATTTCTGTCCTGCCACGAACTAGTATTGCAAGTACGTCGGCGTAAGCTATGACTCCACACCTTCCGGCAATCCCAGCTCAAGGAGATCGTCAAACACTATTATCCACAACAGGGGACTCAACACAGACCCCTGTGGTACTCTGCCATCCACCTCAAATGCCTGATTGCCATCCAAAGTCTCCGCAGTCATCCAGCAATCAGCGAGGTACTGCCTAATCTGATGCTAAAGGTACGTGCTAATTCCCTTTCTCCGAATGGCGATCATAATGACATCCCAAGCCACAACGCATTGGCAACGTCGAGCAACACGAGCATCGGGATGTGCCAGGTCCTCCAGGTACTCCTTACTTCAGCTGCCCATTGGACAACCCAATCAACGGCCTACAAGGTTTCCCCTCCAGAAACCAAATTGGTTTTGATGTATACCAGCACCTGCGTTCAGCTCATCAATTATTCTGCCAGATATCAACCTCTCTACGGCTTTTTCCATGTTGTAACATGCATAGAGGGCGCACCCCAGCAGTCAGCACTCTGTTCTTGCTCTTAGGAATGAACACGAGTTGGGACTCCTTCTGGCACCTGGGGAACAGACCGTTCTCCATTCCAAAATTGGCCACATCTGCCATCTCCCATCTCCCAAGGCGCCAGCTTTGCTAAGCCTTTTTAGTATACCTCCAGTAATACCATCCGGTCCGGGGCTCCTTTTCTCACCCAACTTGGATATTGCCTACAGCACCTCATCAACTCAGAAGCGAGAGATCTCTCCCCGTTCTACTTCAACTTCACGCTGATCCGTGCAAGGGAATAACATCACGACGTGCTCGCAAACCTGCGCTGCCGTGAAAGTGGGCTATCGCTGCCAAATCTCCTGGTCGCAATCTGGTACACCCGCCCCCATGGGTCATTGTTCAGGTCAGCACAGAGCTTCTCCCATCTCTGCCTCTTGGTTCGCTTAATTTCGAAGCCTAAAGCTTTCCTATGGGCCAAATACCTGCTGGAAGCGAGCTCACCGAGCTCGTGTCCTCTCCTTCTTAGTCTCTGCATAATTCTCCTCATCTTTGGAGCTCGTGCCTCATCTCAGCGATTCTTGGTGTCCACCAGTAAACTGATCTGCGCCCTCTAGCAGCATGTGGAATTCGCGCTATCTCCTGCTTCGTTACCTCTTGTAGCAGTTCTGGGGTTATTCTGGGTACTTCTCCGATTCTTCAAGCGAAAATATCTTCCTGACGCTTGGAAAAGTCAGGGAGGCGGTCCTCTCTCAGAGTTCGTAAGAGAAGTATCAGCAATCGTCATCATCGTGGCGAAATGATCACTGGCCGTCGGATCAGTTAATACCCGCCAGTCGCATGATCTGTAGTCCCATTCCTGGCTAAGCATTGTTAGGTCAAGGACCAAGGAGTGACCCCTGGCCTCAAACGTTGGTGTGTTATCGTTTATACAACAAAGACCTGTCGAGTGCATCATGTCGGTCACCAGCTCACCGCGTCTATTAGTGTATGGGCTACCAGCTTCCACTGCCTTACAGTTTAGATCCCCCATCTTTCTGGTTCTACTAACAAGGCCATATATACGATCAACAAAACTCGCATATTCCAACAAGTCACAATTGGAGGATATGTAAGCCCCAATAATGATAGTTTCCGCCAGTTCTACCGCGACTATACCCGCCTCTCTAGCATATAGCTGCCTGCCTAGTCTACCGCTTACACTCATAATAGCGACATCGCCGGAGCTGTCTGCGCACCAATTACCAATGGCTACTGCTCGTAGATTTGGTTCTCTAGTAACCAGTATGTCTATGTCCATACGTATAGCGAGCTCCCCAACAAAATCGTGAGAGAGCACACTTCTGTTTGCATTAGCAAGAAGAAACTTAATCATCTCTGGCCTTGTCGCACGCCAAGCCTCCGGTGCGATGTGTGTCACTTCCTCAATCCAAACACTTTTTGCTCTCTCGCCACGTACTTATGTGATGACCTTTGCCACCACAGTTATAGCATAGTTCGGACCTGTTAGAGCCACGACAGTCCGCACTCCTATGGCCTGTGCCACAGCATCTATAACACCGGTCCCAGTCTTCTCTTATGTGGCCCCGGCATAGCACCCAGCCGATCTTAATTCTTTCCTCGACAAGTCGACACGCCGCTCTGTAAGTCGTAACTACAGTAATGTTTTGAGTTTCGCCATAGGCCGGCCTGTCTGAGGTTATCTTAAAGTCATCATCTTCTCCAATTCTATCAGCAATAGCCTTCTTGATCTCTTGCTCTGTCGCCTCCGCTTCGATGTCTTTGATGTGGACAATAGCGCGCCTGCCACCGTGTCTTTAAATTCAGATCCTCCACTTTGTGTCTCAAGGTTGTGGTGAACTCCTCTGCTTTCTCAACGATATCACCTCGCTGGCTTCTTCTTTAGACACAGAGTTCTTCATGGTACGCAATAGATCTGCGTACGTTTTGCCTGTGCCTTTGATTATTATTGTCCTGTTGTCCTCCATGGGAGGGGGGTAGTCTTTTTGACAGATGAGGAGCGAGGTCCCTGCCGTCCAGTGAGAGACTCAGGCTGCAAAGGCAGCGCACTAGTCGGATTCTTGTTATGTACGCCAGTAACTTCCTAACCGAGTTACCCACCCCACCTCCAGGGAGCAAGAAAACAATGTCCGGAAACTGCAGTAGGATGCGCCTGAATGACGTAAAATCAAGGGCATCGAATTCCTCTCTCCGTCAGCTGAGTTATAATAGACCTTGAACTTGCACGTCTTCTTCATGTTGGCCTCGTCACTCAACAACGTGCTCTCATCTAATATCACATCACCAGCCTTCAATGTGGGTTCTCTTGCTCGTCCACCATCAGCCCTCGATCGACAGGCAAGATCGTGTAGGCAACATGTATCAAGAGGGACATCATGTAACTCCTTCAGCGTCAGAAATTTCTCCCTATAGGAGGCCGGCCATTTGCGTGGGATAATGTTCAGCAGCTTCAAATCATTCAGCTCGCGTGATAATACGCCAGTAAGGTCAAAGTCCGTCTGCGGAGCTTGAGTAATTGCAACCAAAGGTGGGGACTTTTCCCTCGCCTAGATCTTTCGGGTAGAATTGGCTCCGTTTGAGAAGTTAGTTTTGTTGATTCCAGCCGGCCTCCGTGGCGCGAGTGGTAGCGTCTCGGCCTTTCATCCGGAGGTCCCGGGTTCAAATCCCGGTCAGGCATAGCATTTTCCACACACGCTACAATTCATTCATCTCATCCTCTGAAGATATACCTTAACGGTGGTTCCGGAGGTTAAACAAAAAATAAAAAATCTCCCTGGCAAGCTCCTTCACACTGAGGGCCGAGCCTTTTATTTCGATTGCCCATACAAAGGGCAACAAGTTTCATAATCTCTTCCATTAAGTGTTTCATATGAGACCAGGCAAAAAAAAAATCTTAAGTCAAAAATGTAAACAAAAACAAAGGGATATTCTTTAACAAAAATTTCCCTACAGAAAAAAGCTGACTAAAATTAATATAATTATTAAGTCACTATTAAATGTAACTTAATGTATTTACTATCAATACTGTAAATTGTAATATTTTCAAAGTTATAACAATATTTTAATGTTTAAATTATAGTAGCGACTCTTTAATACTATTAATTGAAAATTTAATTCCAAATTGCGAAGCCGTTGTCAATGACTGCATGTTGAACAATTCATAGCAACCAATAACATATGGTCGTAATGTAAACAACGACTAGGCTAGTTAATTTACATAAATTCGAATGAATTTTGATTTAATTTAAATCAAAAGCAAACAATAATTTAAGATAATTACCAGCAAGACACTGTAAATAAAATATCCGTAGGATAAAAGACCCAATCGTCTAGGCAGCAACCAACACAGCAGCCAGCACTGATCGTAAGTTCAAGTCGCAAGGCAAAACTGAGCAAACGAACAAAAACAATAAAAACACGGAAACCAACAGAAACATAACGAAATTAACAAAACAACAACAACAAAATATTAAATTCGAGACTTTCGATAACACAAAGGAGCTAACGAAAACACGTCTGTCTCCACCAAGGCTCAGAACAGAACTAGGTCAAAGCACCTCATTTTATCTGTTTATCCTCCGGAACTACCGTAAGGTATTACTGCAGAGGATGAATAAGGATATGTATGAATCTGAATGAAGTGTAGTCTTGTACAAACTCAGGTCGACCACTCCTGAGAAGTGTGGTTAATTGAAACCCAACCAATAAAGAATACCGGTATCCAGGTCAAAGCACCTTTTTTGTTTAACCTCCGGAACCACAATTAAG
>JAAAKQ030089932.1:0-14743 GCA_010016005.3 Zanna intricata
CGAAGCGTTTTCGGACCTATGTTTATATGAACTTTTTTCTTATTTTTAGCCTCTAGAATGAATTGTCAAAGTATTGCTCTATCCTCCTGAATTATTCTGTATATATACAGGTGTATATATATATATATATTTTTAGCTAAAATATTTAGATTATATTTCCTTCTTCCAATTATTTAATTTATTTTAATATTACATTTCATTAGCAATAATCTCCAAAACTACACAAATTAATATCATTACATTATATCAGCTGCCAAAATTTAAAAGAAAATCTGTACAACGTTATCTACCTTTATTCATCATCAAGTCTTTTTTTGTTTAGTAGCTAGCAATTAATTTTTGTTTTACCAAGCTAAAATGTAGAATTCATAATTTATTATTTCTTTTATTAACCTTTGAGTAATTAATGAACATAACATCTATCAACCCTTTACTTTTTTAGAATCGTGTTGGATAAAATCCGTTGCTCACTTTTTAAATTTTTACTCATATTTAGAGAAATTGATTCATTAATTTGCATATAAATGGCATACGCCAACACACACACACACGCACGCACGCGCGCGCGCACAAACACAAAGATATATTGTAATAATATATTACATTAATATTATATTATTTTAATATTCCAAATTGCACGTATATATCCAAATATTGTAATAAATTCAAAATATTCTAAATAGTAACTATTTTCCTTAACAGGAACTTCATAACTTTATATAAAAAACAAATTGTTCTTGGAAAAAATAAAACGCAAATAAATTAATTTTTAAAGCCTTTTCCTAATTCTATAAAAACAGGATTTTCCTTGTTTCCTTAAAATTTTCTTGTTGCTTTAAATCATTTAATATTGTCGTATGATATTAATAAATAAATTTTAGTGCAATACTCAGACTATAAATTTGAATTTGATTGCGTATAATGAAAATAAAATATAAGCTTCTTTATTCATTTATTTCTTATTATAACATGTTAAAAAAAAAAAATGAATTTTATTTTGTATTTCAACAATAAAGATGAAATTATAGGTTAAAAATCATCAAACCTCTCCCAGGAATAGAGAACAGTCCCCCGAACATCTCATGAACAGTGACGTTTATCTGATGAAAAGAGAGGAAGATGTCTCTTATCTGAATATTGATTTTATTTAATTGAACTTAGCATGCTGATGTAAAAGAGTACTTTAAATTTAATTAAAAAGGTAACAGGAATCATTATTGTATGCGGATGAAATAGTTATACATACAAAAACACAAAAAGACTCGAACACATTTTTACGTATTATATCCTTTTTCTTGATGTTAATTAATTCACAAATTTTAAGAGTAATAACATAACGCCTTAAGGAAATACTTACCACGAAACCCAATTATAAGAAAGTTATATGAATTAATTACTTAAAACTTGGCAAAAATCTTTTTGCCAGAATCAGTCACATAATAATTTTACGACTGACTAATTGAAAAAAAAACAAAAAAAAACAGAATATTAATTTTATTCGTTGTTATTAAATTGGTAAACAATTCTTTATATGGGGTGAGTACAAAACTTACCAGCTATGATTGTTACAGCTGTAATGGCAGTTACTGTAGAAATATTCTGTAAATTAAACATACTATTAAATATTTGTGTTCCGCTAACAAAAACCGTTTTCCTCCTGAAAAAAAAACATTAACTGACTGATTTTGGTGAAGGTAGAAACTTTGATGTGCAAGTATGTCAACCGTTAATCTCTTACAATAAATATAAAAACCCCCTCCACACAATGTATTCGATAAAATAACTATACATTCCTAAAAACAAGGAAAACAATGTTTTTATTACTATTATTTAATTCATATTTCCGTAACTATTAGATAACAATCATATCACAAATATTAATAATTATAAAAAGTATTAACAGTTATCACCTAAACCGGATGCAATATAAGAATAAATAAAATTATATACATTAATTAATTACATGCATTTTTTCTTTTTTATTAAAAATTAAACGTGTGTATAATCACTGCATTGGTTTGCAACAGCTAAATTATCCATTCTATAATTGAAAAATGATTTGTTTATGTATAAAAAATTAGAAACTTTTTACGAAAAATTTTTAACCACCCCGAACGTTAAACCTGTATCTGAAACTCTCGGGCAACTCATACTTTCCATTATTATGCCAAAGAGGAATTTTTTTCGTGTATATGTCGATAACATGATATGATACACACGATAACATGTGAAAAAAATGATTTATTTGAAACGAATGACTTTGATTGACTAAAATTATTACATAAGAATATTTTCGTTAAAATTAAGTACGTTTTAAAAGAAAAAAGCGTTGATGACAGATAATTTAATTTTTTAAAATAAACGTTGAAAAATTGATGCAACATCATTTTAACAAGTCAATGGACGGGCAAAAACTTTCTTCTGTCTTTGTAACTATATTAAATGCAACTACTGATGCTACAATTAGGAAAATGTACAAACGAAAAAACCGACAGAATATTTAAGGTAGACTAATGGTTTTCTGAAATAGAAATTCAGTTACAAACTTTCAACGGTCTCCTTAAAAAAAAATGAGCAGAATTAATTTTGGAATTACATTTAACTTTTATTTAATACATTTTGATGTAATGAGTAAATTTAGTATTTTTGTTTACCTTTGCGAGTTGCACTTATTATTATTTATCTTAAACTGGGATCATCTTCCCTAAATATAAAAAAAGATACTAAGTCCTGCTTTAGTAGTTATTCTACAGCAATTATAAATGTTATATTTTTTCTATATATATTTAAAGAAAACGAATTCCATAAATAATCTAATAGATTTTCCTCATAGAAAGATAGAAAGACAACTGCTTAAACCCTAACTCTCAACATAGAGATTAATAAGAATTAAATTATTTACTCTATATATATATATCAAAGTTTATTTCAGCAATATTAGAAATAATAATAATAATAGTGATATTCTTTTTAATATCATTTACTAAAAAGAAAAAAATTACACACACTCATATACACGCATGCATACACACACATGCACACACACACACACACACACACACACACACACACACACACACACACACACACACACATATATCAAAGAGTCAAAGAAACAGTACCACCAGTGTTGCTCGTCAACAAAAGATGCAACTTTCCCTCAAGCATGAATTCTCGTCTCTCACAAACACGAGTTCCTCTATCAGGCACCAATATCATGCCAGAAAGTTTCAGATGAAGAACTTACTTGACTGTCAAGTGAACCTCAAAGGCAGTCTGAATATTCATCATAAACTTACAGAACTAGTCAGAAATCAGTCCAATAATATCACTCTTCAGGGTATCTTTAAACTTTGCTGGCCTACTATTCAGTGACATTTCTGTAAACCAGTGGTCAGCACTCTTTTAACCTAAGACATCACGGCTGAAGAAAATCGATGAAACTTAATGTCCAGCTCAGCAGTATTGGAAGCAGCACAGAAAATCACAGAAGATTTCATTGGTGTGTTTTCATCAATTACACATTTTTAGACAAACAGTAAGAACATTTAAAACAAGATTTGAACAAAAATTATACTTGACGATAAATAGCTATAAATACTTTGATAATATAAAAATAAATAAACCTAAATCTATCATAAAACTTAAAATAATTTTAAAATAAAGAAAATTTTTGAGTGATTAAATAATTTTTTTGTAAATGGTTTGACTAGGATGTCTTCAATTTATTTTCAAGAACTCAATTAAAAATGTATGACTTTTTATGCCCATAATTTATTATTTATTTATCTGTTTTGTGATGTCATTTATCGTACAACACAAGTAGATTCATTTTTTGTCTTATGTATGTTATGTTTAACACTTCTATTTTTAAATTTCAGAAGAAATATAAATAAATACTTTTTATGAGGAGAGGCTCACATAATTTATATAACTCAAATTTCCATACTTATAAAAACATGTTTTATAGCATGTAAACTCAGCTTTGCTTATCATCCCTCAAAAGGTGAACCTTTGTCAAATTTTTCTGATAAAACTTAGCTGGCATTCATCAGTAAATTTTGTGGAAACAGCAATGCCATTCATATGCAATGTGATGCAAGGACAGACATTTAGTAATTACCTATAACAATTTATTCAATCAAGCCTTTATTGTTGTTTTAAACTTATAAAATATTATGTTAAAGCAGCAAAGATTTTTGCTTAGTTGTCACTTTAAGTTTAGGAGACGAGGGTGTGTGAATTGAGATGATTAGACCTGGTCAAAGAAGTTTGTTGATCTCCAGTCATTACTTTCCTTTTTTTTTACTTCAACAGATTTAGATATATTCTTTGACTTCCTTGAGGAAAAGTTGTGTTATCGAGATTCTGATGTTGGTTTATTTCAACACCGGAGGTGTTGATGGAGTCGGTGTAGTCTGGAGCATGGTAATTGTTATTATAACATGAACAGGGTTTACTAACTGTTTTTTTTTTACTTTTTGTCTTCGGACTCTTGTTGGCTGCACCATAAAACTGTTGAAGAGTACATCATAAGAGATCTCATGTTAAATAACTCTCCTTTGGTCAGATTGTGCGCTGGCTATGAAAGTCTTTTCATCCTAATACCGCTCACCCTCCATTGAAAATGATGATTTTGGACAAATCAGATTAAGAATGACACAAAATCCTGGAATTTTAGACAGGGCCATTATTTAGGGAGGTTGAGGGTTTTGGACTGTATACCAATGTTGGGCTTTGATGATCTTGAGGGTGTCATGCTCTGGAATATTGCGTGATTGTTTAACGAATATTATACTAAGATGTGCTCACAGGCTCTCTAAATACCCGGAGTGGTTTTCTGTTGAGCTGGTTACGGCTATAAGGGCTAAACGTTCACACCGCCAAAGCCTCTTACAGCCCCAAGGATCACAAGTCTTTTCTCTTGAGTAGGCAAGATGTAAAAGCCCTATTAAGCAGAGATAGAAGGCGTTTTGGTCGGGCTGCTGTAGGTAATCTGAGAAAAACCCTGTAATATTTAGAAGTACATCAGCTAACATCTTAAGGACTCTTCAGCTCTTTCTGCTGTTGAGGTTGGTAGTGAACTGATCCATTTTTTCTATGAAAGGTGTTCGAACGATTTTTCAGATTATTTTATGTTCCATCTGACTTGATCAATGGTCCCATAGATGTTGGTAATCGATGGGTGAACTCTTAAATCTGAAGATTATATCTGAAGACCTTCTGAGGGCTATTTGTAGTCTAAATTCCAAATCTGTGCCAGAACGAACTTGATGGCATTCCTATCTTCATTATGAGAATTGGCTGATTTGATTGCTCCAATGCTCACCAATTTGTTCAATAAAATTCTATGGTCAGGTGTCTATCCAACCATATAACATCCATATATTATATGAAGCTTGTTGTTTCACCTATTCCGAAGAGGTCATGTGTCGTGAAACAGGTTCCTTTCATCTCGTCTCAAAGATATTTTCATCGTTGTACTTCGAAGATATTTGAGCGCATTGTTTATAATCGCATATATGAGTTGGTCAAGGATTAGGTATCTCCCTTTCAGCATGATTTTGTAAGGCAAAGGTTTATGACAGGCAAATGGTTTTGCAGGGATGTCTACTACATCAAGCCTAATTGCATTTTTAGATTATGCTGGTTCCATAGTTGAGGAACATGATTTATTTTGACCTTCAGCAAGGCCTTCGAAAGAATGTTGCATTCGGTATACTAAAGGGACTCGGCCATCCAGTGTTTCTTGTGAGATCGATAAGTCTTATTTGATTTTTTGCAGTGAGGTTTAGAGGAAGTTTTTCTTCAAGATTTCTGAATTTTGGCATCCCGCATTCTTGGTTACCCTTTTATTTCACTTTTTATCAATGATTAGCTGAAGGTATAACATCTAAAATTTTTATTTACGCAGATGACATAAATATTTTTCTTCGGTTCCTGACTTACGATGAACATTACACACTACAATCGACTATTGAAGGAGTTCGTGGATGGTCGATGTTATATGAACTTCCATTATATCTGGAGAAGATATTTGTGGTGACATTTTCGAGAAAGTCTAATCCTCTTGTTACGCTGTATTTTGTTGGTTATCAGAAAATCAAGAGAGAGATGCATGTTAAAGATCTTGGTCTACTCAACAATCAAACGTTTTTATTTGTTCCTCGTAATGAGAATATTATCAGGAGGGCTAAGCAGAATTTGGGTTTAATTAGGTAAATGGATTGTTATTTGTTTCTGTGCTGGATCTTGGAGTGTTCTTTATAAATTGTTGGTTAGTTCTCATCTTGAGTACTATAGTATGATCTGGAAAAATCCTCGGGGTTTTATAACTAATGATATTGAACAAGTCCAGCGTAAATCTATTTCATTTTTTGCATCTAAGTTTCCAGAAATCAAGAAAATCAGAAATCAATCAGTGGTAGATATGAAGTCATGAAAATATCTTTCATGATTTCATATTTCGTATGGAAAGGAGTACAAGAAACAAATCTTAGAATTTAGAGTATATACGACAATAAGGAAATGCAATATTTTTTATGGATTAAACTAATAAGAAAAAAGTGGATTTGAAAAATTCAATTTAAAGATAGTTTTATTAATATAATTAATGTTACATTTAACACCAATAATTATCTTTATAATTAATAATTCATTTTTTATTTATCTTATTATAATACAATCTGTTCAGACACATTGAAATTTCATTTGATAGATTTTCATTTACAGATAAAAAAAAATTCATACAAAAGAAAAAAAGAAAGAAACTGATCCAAAAGAAATTGGATTACAAAAAAAATTAACAAGTAATTTGGCATTTCTTTTTAGTTTCATCATTGTTTTTTTTTTTTTTTTTTTTTTGTAAAAAAATTATATTTTGATTTTATTATCATATTCTAAATTATGCATCTTAATGTACCTAAGAGACATCAGTAACTTAAATACATATCATTAACTAATTTAAAGTATTTGTAGAGTACAGTTTGCATCAATATATTTTACCAACTATTTGTGTTTACAACCAACAGGAATATATTTTGGATCTTCACGTTTATGTAAACATGAACATAAACCTTTTTTGAAACTATCATATAGATACTGTGAACAATTTTCCAAACCTAATAAATGAGCACGAATAATATCTAAGCAATCCACATCACCATCATTATCACAGTCCTAGAAAACAATTAAGCAAATTCTTTACTAAATAAAGTAATTACTTACATTGTTACAAACAATTTAGGATTAGAATTAACGGAGAATTTACTACCTTATGATAATAAAGAATTATTTACTGCTCTATGTAATATTTCATATCTTATTCAACTAAACAAAATTGGTGTTGGTGTGGTAGCTATTAACATGTATTCACTTGATGATTTCACAATTCATAACTTGAATGGCTAGCAAGTTATTTTCTCTTCATTCTAGCTGTCCAATTATGGAAAAAGAATTTGTTGTATCTCAGCTTGTGTGTGTGTGTGTGTGTGTGTGTGTTTGCATAGCTATCGATCAAAATTTTTAGAGGTGCTAGTTTAATATAGGTGAACATATTTAATTAATTACACACCCCCAAAAACTAAGTGAACTTACTGACATACCTGGGTATATATTTTAGGTAAATTATTTGTTTATGGTTCTCATTTTGTTTTATTCTATTTTATTGAAAAAGCTTTTGTATATTCTATAGCATAATCATGTACAAAATAATTAGTTCAAAAGTACAATAAAAATCCATGTGCTATAATAAAAACTTGATCACATTAAAAAAACAGAAAATAGAATGTTAATGAAAAAAATAAAATGATTTTAGCTGGTATAAAATTTATGCTAATATACCAGTAAATAAAACAATAAGAAATTAATTCCTAAGTATTATAACAAAGTTAATACAAACAGTACAATACAATATTAAGAAACACCAAAATTATTTTGAATTTACTAATAAAGAGAAAAACAGAAAACTGGTCTGCCAGTGAGAATGTCTTTAACAGCAACTACATCAGAAATATTTGTAAAAGAATTTAGAAATAGAATATTATTATGATTCAATAAAAATGCATGAGATTCTTGTAAAAGTGAAATACATGAATGATGTTCATAATTGAGAAACATAAAAAATGTATTGAAAATTGCCATGAACAAATTAAATTTATATAATAATAATTTAAATTCACATATTAACTAGCATCAGAAAATGTTATAAATGCTTTAAACATAAAGTAAAATTTAATATAGACAACGTAATATTGAGATTAATGTATACAGAAAAATATATAATATTTACAAAACAATAAATAAAAATTCAAATCATCAGTGTACAAATAAGATCAGTATGTTGTTTAATGGAAGTCATAGAGTACACATGTACTGAAGAAGCAAATAATCATGGATAAGATGAAATACAAAAAGGATAAAGCTCATAAAAATTATTTATATTGTGATGACTATAAATAACCTTTTAAAAAAATATTTATGAAAAATAACAAGAAAAAGAAGTTACAGAAATGACCCACAAATAAAATAATAATGGATAAGTAAAAAAAATATGTACAACATAAAAATACATATAAATGCATCTGCTAAAAAACCTAACAGTAGCATAGTAACAATTATTTGTTTTAGTGGATGGCTTCCTGTCAACCCTTCTAGCCACCTTAGTCTCCACGAAAATACCTAATCTATTTAAGAAAGCAGGAGAGATCTAGCTGCACATCTTCTTGATAAGGAAGACATCCACCAGAACATTAGAAACCTTGGTAAGCTGCACTAATCTATTAGGCTTCTTAAAATGGTAAAAGAAATTATTTAAAATATACCACAAAATATAATCACACTCTAAATAGTACGAAGTCAAAGAAATAGTTGAAAAGTGTGCTACTATGCTTGGTCAGAAAATATCTAATTTTCAGAGTAACAGCTCAATCTTTCTAAAAACTAAAGAGGGGGAAAATAATTTTAACAGTACTTATCCATACTGTATTACCATGAAGAGTGAATTAATTTACAATAGATCAACCCAAGTACAGAATAATCGAAGTAGGATTACTCATATTTACCTTATTTGATTACATAAGCATAAATGCTTTCGCGAACTTTATTCTCATCATTAGCTGCATTATATTTAAAATATACTTCAAAAAACATCAAAAACTCGAAATAGATATCATTTATTCATTTATATTTACATTTTTCAAACTAATTAAATCGCATTAAAATCTTTCAGATTAAATTTGAATTTACTTTATCCTACTTCAAAAAATTAAACAAAATTTAAAAAACTTTCATTTAAATTAAAAACTTAAAATTATAAATCGAAACAATATGTAGAATGTAAAAAATTAAAAAGATTAATTAATTAAAATTGATATTAAAATTAATAAATATTTTATATTATAATTTTAAATTTTTGCAAGTTTATGATGTTTTTTGAAGTACATATATAAAATCTAATGCAGCTGATGATGTGAATTAAGTTTGCGAAAGCACTTCTGTTTATGTAATGAAATAAGGTAAGTAATCTTAATTCAAATATTCTATACTTGGGTTGATCTATCAAATATAAATTAATTTGTAATGGTACAGAGGAGCATGGTTCATTAAAGAATTGATTTAAAAAAAATAAAACATAAATTATATATTCCACTCAGCAGAAGCACTAAGTGCTTCCCACATATTCAATCCTTCTTGATGATCAATTCCCTCTCGCGTAGTAAACGCATTTTAAGTACATATCTCCAGTTATTCTTTTAAAAGAAGTTTGAGTAAGCTTCTCATTAAACACAACAACTCAGCTTTCATTAATAAAATTAAGGCTTTCAACACATTCAGCCACTGAAGATAATGTATCTCACCGACAATATTTAAATAATTTATGCCTTCCACTATTTACAAGGAATTCTGAAATCTATACCAAAACTGTCAGTGTATCCATACATTGCCTTGCATATAAATATTACAATTGCATTTTTCTCCTTGCTTCCAAGGATGGAATTTCTAAAATATTACATTTTGTTATCAACAAGTATTGAAGTAAAACCATTTTTGCAATTTGTCATAAATTCCAAATGAACTTCTTCTGCACTGTTACCTATAGGGAGGGTGACCTCCCTATTATAGTACCAATTTACAGAATGTTACTCCAATATTAATTTAACTAGTTTTTTGGTAGAGTTATCAAATATCAAATCCTCTGAAAATACCCACTCAACCAAAAAATTAAAACTAAAATTTTAATTAAAATTTAAATTTAAATTAAAAATTAAACAAAAAAAAGATTCTTTTGTGCTGTAGCTGTTATAATGGATGGATTCCAATCATAGATGGATTTTAGTGTTCTAGATGTGTTTCTTGAGAATTTATAATAGTGTAAAGGGTAGAGAAGTTTCTAGGAAGAAGAAAGAGAGAAAATGAAGAAAGAGGAATCTAAAACACTGACAAAGGGATTATTTCTAGAAAAGGACTTATAGAAAAGCAAAAAAATGTAAAGGATCATGTGAACAATGGGAATTACTGTGCTTGAACAATCAAAAGGATGGGTCAGCTACAATATAAGTGATTATGGTGTTTGGAACAAAACACCATAATCACTTCAGTGTGGTGTCTAGTAACAAAAGAATGAAAAGTGCATCATGAGTGTCCCATTTTGGATAGTTAACACAAGAAACTGTTTGGTAAGTTATTTGTGAACAGACATAAAAGTGACATTCTATTCATTCATAAACGTAATATAGTTCGTTTGTAGACAGTAAAAGTAAATAATATTTGCATAAAGAGAATTGCATGAATTGTAGATTTCTTGGTTGTTTATCTAATTGTTAACTCAATATTAGTTTCTATTTGTTATTAAATGTGTGTAGTAAATAGTAATATTTTGGTATTTATAATTTAATTGATATTAAATTAATTTTGTATTTAATCTGTAATTTTGTACTAGAGTAATAAATCGTATTTATAAGAAATTCTTTCCTATGCTCCCTCAATATCTTTGTCTAACAACGAACACACGACAATGTATTGATGCTTAATTTGTAATGTCTTCCTAGTACAAAGTCATAACTACAATTTTATTAAGATAAAGAGGCGTATTATAAATAGACCATTCATTCACTAACTGACACACATTCTTTTGAAAGGCCAAAACTTCACTGTAATAGTTAGGTTTCCCACATATTTTGATATTATCTGCAAATTTAATGATCTTAAATTTAAAATCATTTCCACTGTTATCTATAATAATTTTAAATAAAAGTAGTCCCAAATTTGATCTTTGGAACACCAGTTGTGGCAACATACTCGCTAGAGATTTCATCAGACAATTTGAATTTTTAAAACAAAACATATCTTTAACAAGACTTAGTAACATGAAGGAACTGAAGTTAAAAATGCAACTATCTACCCGATAGGTTAGAAGTTGAGTTCAACATGCAACCATAAAATAACACAAAAGAAGAAATAAAAATAAAACCAAATAAACAAAACTCTACAAAAATATCAAATCTTATAACATAAGAACATCAACCAACACAGGAAAAACCAGGCAGAACCATAAATTCCCTCAGGAATCCGTTCTCTTGCCAGGTACCTGATGACATTTTCAACGATTACCCACTCGGCCCGGTTTTTCCAATTTTCATGGAGATCTAATGTCGAGCCGACAAATAGTCTCCGTGCTCATAAGTTCGTATTTTGCGCATTTGTAAATTGCATGGTATACGTCATATAGTTGTCCACAATCTGGACACACACACCTGAATCCACCAGGCCAAATCGCTGGAGTCTGTTTCGGAAGGCGTCATGACCACATAGAAATTGCGTCACATATTTGTTAGGGTGTACCTAAGGGATGCCTCGCAAACTAACATCTGGAAAGAAATCATGCGTATAAAGTTCACTCTCTGCCTCATCTCATCTGCCTGCCATAAAGCATTGCCATACCATCCTATCTTTTTTCTTAAGTCAATTCACCTGACTTTTTAGCAACATAATGCTGCTGATTTTCTGAAGCAATTAAATCTATTGGTTCACGCCTGCAATCACAAATATTGCCTCTCGTGAAATAGTAAGATAACCTTCCGTTACCGTTAATAATATAAGGCGTTGAGCCCTTAATAATATATAACCCGATAGATTTTACATTTTAACCTATCCACCCAAACAGGCGCCGCATATAGCATAACTGCCTCGCTCAGGCCCTTATACAGAATAATCATAGTCTTAAAATTAAGACCCCAATCAGAATGACCGCTCAACGAATACCAAAGAAGAGCCTTCTTGGCGACGTAATTAAGGTGCTTCTTGAACTGCAATTTCTCGTCAAGAAACTTGAACATATTACCGGCCCGGGTACCGGTACCCGCGGTACTTTTAAACTTCAACATATTTAATATGAAGATCTCACACTCTCAAAAATCTTAGCCATCATATTTAAAATCGAGATTGGTCTATAATTGGAGATTTCATGCAGATTCCTCTTATTGGGGATAGGCGAGACCAACACTTTTTTTTTAAGTAATCAGGAAAATAAACATCAGATGGAGGCAAAATTTAAAAAGCTATAATAATATTAGCGAGATCAGTTCTGCAATTCCTTTGTTAATAAAAGAAGGGATGGAATCATTACCAACCACACAACGTGCTCTTAGCCTTGCAATACAATCCAAAATTTTGTATTTGGTGAAAAACAAAATTAGTGCCTACGGATTAAGAAGCTAGTATCTATGGACTAAACTGTTATCTGTAAGCAGAGTATAACTGCTAACAAAATCGCCTATGGAACTTTTTTTCTATGTATAATTTATAATAGTAATATTTTTTAATTTAATTTAAATATTAATTGTTTAATCCGTCTGACCTGGATATTATCTTTTATAATAAAGTATAAAAAAGTATTTTAAGTAGCAGTTAATAGTGCCACTCGTGGCGGCTTTCTCTCGCTAATTACTGCTTTAGTCTTTATCGGTATCATAATAAGAACACAGATCCAGTTAAATTACGAGAAAAGTGTTATAAAATTATAAATAGTTTATATGAATGGCTCTGAAAACGTTAATTCTGTTGGCTGTGCTTTTGCGTTTGGCAATAGAACACACATGTTTGGTCGTTCCAGAATCGTCAGTGTTTTCGTTGCAGAGCTTCATGCTGTTAATAAAGCATTAGATATACTTATCTCAACATTAAAAAACATACTTGTCTGTTCAGATTCCATGAATGCCTTACAGGCGATTAGTAACATGTATTTCAGGCACCCGTTGGCTGTGAGATTCTATGTATTATTTCTCAAATGACTCACAACGTGAGTTTCTGTTGGATCATCAGCCATTTTGGAATTTCAGGCAATGAGCAAGGTGATAATGTGGCAAAGGAGGCTTGTTTCCAGCCTCCTTTCGCTAATCTTGTTGTTTCTGATTATTTTGTCTGTTTTTTTTTGGAGAGGATGATCTGTGATGAGTAGCAAAGTGAATGGTTGCTACAATCAATAATAAAATTCATCCAATTAAGAACAATGTGTCATCATGAAGGTCCTCAAGCACGAATAACCGTCGAGAGGGGATTATTATTTGCTGTTTGTGAATAGGCCACATTAAGTTCACTCATGGATATCTGATGACTCAAACAGATGCACCTGTTTGTGTTCGTACGACTGCCAGCACATGCATGTACATGTGATGCACAAAGATGTGCACCATATCCTTGTGAATTGGATTGCATCTGCTATATGGCATTATGTCACAAGTTTAAACTAGAGGTTGATATCCACAATATGTTGGGGAACATATAATGATGTTATTGAATGTCTTGTGATTTCTAAAGGCTGTACATCTTGATTCTAACATTTTATTATTCATTCAATCTTTATCATCTCTTTATGCCATTTGACATTTGCCAGATGTTAATTTTTTTCTTTTAAATTGCTTTTGTAATGTTGTATTCACTTTGGTTTTAACATACATCACTGGCTTTTTTCTACTCATGCTGTTTTTTTTATATTACTGTCATTTAGAATTTTAACTGATTTTTAATTGTTTTTTTTTAATATTTATGTTTACTCTGTAAATTTCATATCTGGGCGCTAAAAATGATTTGTGCACCCAGGAAAAAATCAAGGAAGATAATATCTAAAATGGTGAATTATAACATCACATAACTGGAGGTAAAGAAGCAGAGAATATTGGAATTCATTGAAACTGAAGCGGAACTCATAAAAATAAGTTTGAATGCAAAGATTTGAGTGAATATAACTGCTTGTTAAAAAAAAACATCAAAAACCATAATACCAACTTTCTCAGTCAAATTATAATTAAGAAAATTGTAACAGAATCTATTCTTATTAGTTCACCTGTTGAATAAAGTAAATAAAAATTGGTATCTGTATGTTAAATAAGATAAGAATTGTAAACTAAAAGTGAGTTGTAGTTTTTATGAAAATGGAAGTTTACCATTACTGATCAATTAATAGATAATGACCTCAAATAAATGATTAACTTGATAAAAATCAATATAAACTAATGTAATATAAGAAGACAGAGGATGACACCATATGCATATTCAAAATTAATTAGGAAACAAGTTAAAGTATGCATGTTAAAACCATTTACATGAATAACTTACATTCAGTTAACATATCATTCACAACAGATCAATTTACTTGTTTGGAATATGAATTTTTTTTTGTCTTCAGTCATTTGACTGGTTTGATGCAGCTCTCCAAGATTCTCTATCTAGTGCCAGTCGTTTCATT
>JAAAKQ030089943.1:0-10262 GCA_010016005.3 Zanna intricata
CAACTGAATGAAACCTAGTTGAAATTATTATTTAGCTGCGTTGATAATGACAGGTATTAACATGCATGTATGAAATTGTAGTGAGAGAATGATTCTTGAATAACCAACACGGTATCAGACTTCCTCTCAATAATTTATTTAACCAAACAAAAACAAACATTTATAACACTTAACAAAATCTATACGAAGCAATTTAAACTTTCACGCAGTTACAACGGCAGTTCACGGAACTAACTACGAAACACACTGAGCCACTGAACAGTTCCTTCGTCTTGCTTACATATTGTCCGTTGTACTTTTAGAAAACACTAGAAAAGCTTATTTGCTTCTATTACAAATGTCTACTCTATTTATAAATGCAATTAAATCCAAACAGAATAAATAATTACATTAATTATAAAACTAAAATTTATCAATATAAATTGCCAAATAAATATTCATTCTTCTGTAAAAAATATTAATACAAACAAAGATACAGCCTTACTGCTTCTAGTAGGTTCCATAACTTTCTGCCAAATTCGAAAGGACATGATTACACACAACAAAGACTGAACTATTTTAATATTATTAACATAAAAATTTAACAATGTTTATCACTTTAATCAGTTATATATTTATATTTATTTATTTTGTGGACTTCAATATGTATATAGGGAGTTATAATAATTTGATAAAAATCTTTGCACTGCAACAAAATTTTACAAACATGAGTAATTAACAGGAAGTACTTGGAAATTGGAATGGAAACGTGGAACTTGATCTGTACGTGCTCCTTGTAATTTGATCTGCCTACAAAACATTTGCTGTGAGAGAGTCATGTTCGAATATGCATATGATACATTTGCACACGTCGTGTTCTCAGTGTAAAATAGAGGCATAAGGGATTGCAGAACGTCAGTTTAGTTTCGAATGCAAAGCGTGCGTCTAGTGGCTTTATTTAAGTTTTTAAAATTATACTTTTATTGAAAATAATAGAATTAAGGTTTCATTTTTTAGCATGCGGTCAAACGGTTTTTTCAATTGCTATAGAAAATTGTTAAATTTGTTTAAAAACGAAGTGAGCCATTTACATCCAGTGAATCGCTTGATAAAAAGATAAGATAGTACAATGAATGTTTTTTAAATTATGATTTTTAACTCATTAAATGGAAAACCACAGTGTGTTATTTGCTTTCAAATCCTGTCCGATGAAAGCATGAAACCAATAAAGTTAATTCGATTCTTTGAAATTAAACATTCGGATAATAAAAGCTGATCCTTAGATCTTTTGGAAAGAAAATGAAATAATATATACATATTGTATTATTACATATTTTTGAGAAATCAACAAGCTTCTATTTGCAAACCAAGTCATACTGATAAAAATACATTTAGCGCGTCATATCTCGTTGCGTTAAAACTAGCTAAGATGTTCGAACCCCATCTGCATATGGTCAGCGTTTTAGTAGGGTGGAAGAAGCAAAAAATTAAATAAAAAAATCCGCTCTCTAATGACAGAGTATCAGGGGAATCTATGATATGGCTCCCGATGTTCGCGATCAGATAATTCAACAAGTGAGTTCAATTGAATTTTTTGATATTCAATTTGATAAATTAACAGATATGGCAAATATTTCTCAGTTCTTATGTATTGTGAGATATGAATGCAGTAGGGACAGATCAATCAAAGAAAATATGTTGATTTGCAAATCAATACTTGGTAATGCAACATTTTTTTTTTTTTATGAAACTAAAAACTGTTACATAGGTTGGAAAAAATGTATTGCTTTATGTAGTGATGGCGCAAAGGCGATAAGAAGAAAGAAGAGTGGATTTCTGAATAAATTTAAAGATCGTCTTATACCAAGGGTGGAATAGACGCACTGCTTCGTTGACAAATATGCTTTTATCACAAAAAGATGTGCCGGAAAATTTCAAACAAATTCTTTGTAAAGCTGTAAAAATTGTTAATTTTATTAAAATCGATCTCTATAGAATATGCTCTTTGCTAAACTATACGATGAAAGGGCGAGAAGAAAAAATCTCTTCTTATGAGTTTAGAATTAGATGGTTATCACGGGAGAAAGTGTTAACCCGGTTACTAGAACTGCAAGATGAATTAATAATATTCTTCCAGGATTTTGTCTTCAGTCATTTGTCTGGTTTGATTTAGCTCTCCAAGATTACTTATCTATTGCCAGTCGTTTCATTTCGGTATACCTCCTACATCCTACATCCCTAATAATTTGTTTTACATATTCCAACCGTTGCTTGCCTGCACAATTTTTCCCATCTATCTGTCCCTCCAGTATCAAAGCAACTATTCCAGGATGCCTTAATATGTGCCTACAAGTCTATCTCTTCTTTTAACTATATTTTTCCAAATGCTTCTTCTTTCATCGATTTGTCGCAATACCTCTTCATTTGTCAGTTTATCCAACCATCTGATTTTGTTCCAGGATATACAAGCGAATTCTTACTTTTTTTTTTTTTACTGAATAATGAGTAGATGTTGCTCTTGACTTATTTAGCTGATGTATTTTCACATTTAAACGCGAATTTGAAAAAAAAGTGATAAAAATATCTTATTAATGACGTTATTAATGAGTTCATGCTTTCACTGAGAAACTGGGATATTCACCTGCAAAGCAAAAATTTTGATATGTTCCCACTCACTTCCGATTACATTGAGAAAAATTTGGATGAACAAGATACTATTTTTCACCATAGCATGGATAACATGAAGATACATTTGCATAATCTAAAAATTCAGTTGGCGGATTATTTCCCAGAAGATAAAAATGATTTCTCGAGAAGATGGCTTCTGAATCCATTTAGTGAAAGGGTTGTTGCAGCTGCTAAGTTACTGTTGAGATTCATGACCAGTTCGTCGAAATTTCTGCTGATAAAACTTACAAGTACAACTCACATTTAAAGATTTAGATAGTGTCGGGTGTTCGCGGCTCGATCAGGATATTGAGAGATTGACAGTTGAAAATTTTTATATTATTAAAGTCATTGGTTTAAAAATTAAGTAAAACAAAACAAATCAATAGTAATAGTAAATGACAATAATAAAGCTAATAATAGAAATAGTAATGACAACCACAGTAATCAGAATAATAATAATAATGACGACAGCAAATTATAATAAATGTGCATAATAAACAAATGATAATTGTAGTAATCACAACCACAGCAACAATAATAATAGTTAAATTAATAATAATAACAGACAGTGATTACATATAAAAAAGAATCTAAAGTAATCGTCATGATTTATTCGCTGGTAGATAAATAATATTGGAAACAACGATTCAGCTCCATTGGCAAAAGACATTAGCATGACTGCTAGTCTTTAATATTTTTAATCACTAGTCTTGTATTAACAAAAATAGTACAATAGATAAGGCAAGTATAAAGTTCTTTTACTGCAAATACCTTTGCATTCATAAATAAAACTATCCTAAGAATTTATGAATGAAATTTTTTACATTATTTTTTCACCTATAGTTTAGTAACTAACCAAACCATTTCTTCTTGTTTTCGTGTAGTGGAATTACTTTTGATGTCACCTTAATCGCGTCGAACTTGCGTAATAACTCCTCTATCGTAACCCTCTCGCAGATTCACGTCTCGTAGAAGTCATATCATAACGTCTTGCTTAAACTAATTTCAACTGGATTGTAACGGAACGCAAGGATGTCGGAGGATGCAATACTTTCCTACTTATCGCAGTATATGGCTTGCGTTCTTTGTTGTTGTATGATTCCAAGTGACTGGCGGGCTATCAGTAGAAAATAGCGTTTATTCATTTTGTGAAGTTGGGATTGCGTTCCTATCTAATTGGAGGGTTAGCAGTAGGGATCCGGTGGAACGATATGCTAGTTATTTATCTTTCGTGACGCTCCCTTTCCGCCCACATTGGGCGGAGATCCTTTTAAGGGGTTACCCTCCCTTGAGAGGAGGGTGCCGGATGCGATTTTGGGGCCTGCTCATTCGTTATATTTTGTTTATTGTTCAAAATGTGTTTTAATTGGGCATTTCTGGAGCATTGTGTCCCACAGCTAGCCCGGTCTGTAGGAAAATGGAATTGGAATGACGGATAGGAATCTTGTGGATTGCTTTGGTGACTATCTCTCGTACTCTCTTGAAAAACCTTGTTAAAAATACGGTAGTTCTGAAAGAACTAGACGGGAGAGAGGACATTGTCATCCTTGGATCTTCTTTCTTCTCTTTTCTTCTCTCCCGCTTCTCTTTTTCTTCTCTTGGATGGAAGGAAGGCGAGGATGTGATATTAGAGCTATTGACATCAGCGGTTTTTGGCGTGGTTTTTAGTACATTAAGTGTATTTATGTTCTATCTAGGCGCGACACATCTCTGAGAGCTGAATTCAACAAATCTTCCTCGGAGTACTTATACTCCTTCCTATGTTCCTAACCTGCAGGGCCAGACCCCAGTTGAGCATGAGAACGATCGACTGAGTCCTTTTAATTTCCCATGCATTCCTGATCTGGATCCGATAACTCTACTTACGGAACAACATTTTTTAGTTGTCAGTTGGCAGTATTACAAAAGACGATTATTAAACGAGTCTGTTATCTTTACTAAAAGGGTTTTTTGTAGCCCCTTTTTGGGGTCCTTCCATTATTACTTTTTCTATTACTTTCTTCTTAACTGGTAGGAATCCGTTACTCAGCTCCGTTGTACCGATCTTGTTACAATATTTTTTGGCTTGTTTGTCGGGTGAATATATTTAGTCTCAGAAGCATTGAAATATTAATCCCTTTCGCCACGTCCTGCCTCTGTGAAAAGGATTTTTTGTTTATTATTACGCTAAATAGTAAATATAGGAATCACCTTTTATTACTTAAAAACAATTTGCTTTTTTCATGTTTCTAACGCAGATCCACGTATGGAGAAACTTTTAAATAAAAAATAAACGCAACCATCTCATTAATTTATTTTCTTTATATATGTACTTATAATTGTACTCGTAAGTAAAATGTTTGTAATAAATTTGTTTTCTCATAAAATGATTTCATTATTAACTACGTGTAAAGATGTAGAGTAATTTCGCGATCCCTCTCATATCACCACGACTCCGCGGTGACGAGGTTGAGAAACGCTAGACTAGAGCAGATAAGTTTTATTTTGAATAAAATAATAAAGAATAACTTCAAGCAATTTATGACCCAAATATTGTAAAATTGTTTAATGAAAATGCAAAAGTATAAAAAATAGGAAAATCAGTCTTATACTCTACTACCAGAACTATTTTCTATTATTTTAATTTTATATTTTTGATACTTCTATCGACGCTAAATTTATAACTGGAAAATATGGTTCGTATTTTTTTTCGTTTCTAAAACTATCCTACAGGTAGAATTGTTTGTCTTGTACGGTGTGATTATGTAGGTAAATTATCCTTTCCCATCATTCATAAATTTTCATTTCTTTGATTACATCTTATTTATTTTGAAAATACTTTACTTTAAAATAATCTTACCTTTATCTTGTTTTATTTTTTTTATATTTACTCTCTCAGGATTTATTTTTTTTAAAAATCTTTATAAATTAAAATTAATTATAGTTTAAAGCTTAATTTTTTTTTTTTTTAATTTTAGGTCACTTCCCATTATGAAAACTATCTTTGCCTTTCTCTAGGTGTTTTTTTAAATATTGATTTTATAAAAATTGTTAAAAATTAAATTTTCAGTTGACCTTGTTCTGAACATTGTTTATTTTTCCAAATAAATAATGAAAAAATATTTATTTTTCTAAATTAACTTTAATTAAGATTTCATAATTCGAGGAATGTCTGTTGATTGTATTTGTAAGAATAACTGTTTGAATAACTATTAGAATTAAATTGTATATATCTACTTTATTAAAATAATCACCAACAATAAACTGTAATAGTTAATCAATTATAACCCCGCTGGGTTAGTCTATTGGTTAAACTCATTAATGCAACATCAGCTGATTTTCGAAGTTGAGAGTTCCACCTACTCTAGCAGTTACATCACCCTGGACAAAAAAGCCAAATTTCTGCTCCTTAAAAATATATATATTTAAAAAAAATAAAAGTACATATTTTTTATTTTTAATAAAAATCAAATTATTTTATTTAAATTCTAATGAAAGCATGCATTTAAAAAGAAACATATAATATAATATTGATAATCAAGCTGTACAAATTAGAGTAGAAATTAATTAAGAAACATCATACCTCATAACCTCAAACATCATACATCATACATCATACTTTAACAAATTGTTAAATGTGTGTTATTTCAAAATCAATCAAAATGTCATTATTTTGAAAGGTAAAACAAGGTAGCATCAATAACGCTAAAATCAGAAAAAACCTTTTTTCTTAATTTCAGTTCTGCAAACTTTTTTTATTGCATCTTTTAAATCTACTTGATCAGCAATTTCATGCTCAATGGCCAAAATGGCCAAACCATTAAGAAGATTTTGTGTAGTAGTCGAACATAAAAATTTCTCAATTAATTTTAACATAGAGAAACTCCATTTGCCACTTGCTTACAGTTATTGATATTGTTAGCAATATTCTTAAAGCAATAGTAAAGTTTGGGGCAAAATTTAACTTTGTAATTAAGCTCAATACATTGCTTAGGCTTTCTTTTTTGCCCAAAAGTGCAGATACTACTGAAATTTCCTCTGCTAATTCTACCCCATTTATGTAAACAGAATCACCATCAGGAAAATACATATAAATTATAATAAATACAATATAATAATATACAATAACAATATAATACAAGATATTTATTTTCTTACAGGTATTTCTTTTTATTATTATTTTCATAATTAAAAAGTAAAATAATAAATGGTGCAACAAATCATTTAACTATAAAATCTATACTTTTGTTATTTAAAGAATTATCAAATAATTATTTCAGTACTAAAAAGTTTCCATTAAAAGATATGAAATCTATTGAGTAACAAAAGAGAAATATTATAAGGCAATCCTTTTTACCTTGAAAATTAAGATTAAGTAAAAAGCATGCCAAATTTGTGACTGATTTAATACCTCTAAATCATTCAACAAAAGGGAAATATCTATTAAAATCTTATAATTACCATGAAGTAATTGAAGACCCGTCCTCTTAAAGTTAATACTAATTAGTCTTTCTTTTATCGAATACGTCATTATTAATTGTAGGTTCTTTCTAAGATGTGATATTTTAACTCTATGTGATTGTTCTTTAGTTTTTTTATAATTTTATTTGTTACCAAAATGCAAGATATTTTATGATATAGATCATTTTATATGTATGTAGATTACTTGTATGCTTAACAACTTTGTTACTATGGTGCACTTTAATGTGCTGGTGTTAATTACATTCTTTATCTGAAAGCGATTCTCACTGTGGAAATTGAACTTTCGGTAGTTAATATAATTATTATCTCTTTTATATTTTTAAAGGAATCTGCTTGCTTGGGAAATGCATTCTGTATATGATGATTTTTTTTGTTGTGTTCTTTGTTCTGAAAACTGTTTTTATCATGGGAAGTGTATTCTGTTTTTGATGATTTGTTTTACGATGTTCTTTGTTCTAGAAGCTGTTTTTAATCATTAATTTTTAATTTGACAATCAATTTTCAAAAAATTTTATTACATTTTAGAATAATAACTATCTTTGAAGGTCATTTGAATAATTCTTTACATCATATGATTATGGTTAATCATGTTTTCCACTGGCTTTTAATTATCTGGGGGAAAATCTTGTTTGTAGCATATGTTTGAGCAGCTTTTAGGCTCAAAATCACTGATTTTGCAGTCCCTTTTCTCACTCAAAGTAAAGGCAATCCTGCTTCTTGAAAAATTATTGGCTAGATGAGCTACAACACCTGGAAGGCTGGTTTGTTTTATTTCATAATTGCTCTGTGAATAAAAAACTGCTTAAATATTTATTTATCCGCTCTTTTAAGGGGAAAAATAAGGATATATTTTTTCTCATAGTGTTTTGTTAGCTATCTACTAAACCTGTGCTAATGTGGAACTGTTGAATTACTTTATCCTTTGTATTTGTGTAGGGATGCTCCTACCTAAGGGTCCGTCAAATCTGTAACAAAGATATTTATTGAATAAAGCTGGGCTTCAGTCCTAATATATATGTACACAATACAAGCAAATAAATTGTTTATAATGACCAATACAGAATTACACATTGTAAGTAGAGCACATTATTAAAAGATAAATTATAAATGTAAAAACATAAATTGTGAGATAAAAAACAGACATGATTTAATTTCATGTTACTTATTAAGGTAAAAAAAAATATTAAGATAGATAATTAATTATTAAAAAAAATTACTGCAAAATAATTCATAATCCAGAAAGTACTACTGAACATTATTTTGAGCACACATTTATAAACATGGTGAATGGGATGCAGAAAAAGCACAGGTTTTTTTTAGTTAGTATTATTTAAAAATTCATCAGCAGAGTAATATTTTTTCCATAAAAGTAAAATCGTTTAATTATATTTAAATAAAATTGATGGGAAAACTTTTCAGATGATTTGATAATAATTTGTAAAAAACAAAAGTAGAAGCATAATACGTTTCTTTCTCATAAACCAAAATATTGTGTTAAATTATATGAAAGAAGTTCCATTGTCTTCTGGTTTATTTGTTATCTTTTAAGAATAAAAGGCTATTCTTTTAACATATTTAAAATTTTCTGTTAACATATTTCATTTTCTAAATATTGATTTACACAATCCATATTTGTGGGTGCCAGATCTGAGAGACTATTTTTGTATCTTAAAAACTTATTCTGATTTTTTTAGTGATCTCCAAGAAATGACATTATATTTTAGATGGAAATATAAGTTAGTATAACAAATATTCAATAAATTATAAGCTTACCATTTTATTAAGGTATTTAAAAACAAAACATATAGTTTGATTTTGTTACAAACAAAATCAATCTGATCACCTCAAGGAAACTTCTTACCAAACTAAACAGCCAGAATTTCACCTTATGGACATAAGAAATTCTATTGTTATCATTCTATTCATGTATGAATTGTTATATCCATATTTCAAGTTAAATAGTTATGATCTATCCATTGAATAATTTTTCGAACAACTATCGTAGTTCGTTTTAAAAAATTATTTTGATATAACATACAATTCTACTTAACATCCATTTGTATAAGACAGATATTTTAAAATGATGAATTCTTTCTCTTGATATTTTATAGTTATCTGGATATGTTCAGTAGGTTGTATGTCATATTTCTAAAAATAGAATGAGATTTTTGAATGTTTTTCTGCCAATACTGATTTTTTTTTTACGTATTTTGAAATTCATGTTTTATTCTATTCCAGTTTAGGTTATTAGGTTAAGAAACTTGGTTTGTTTATTGAATAAATATACAGCTATAAAGTTTACTTTATAGGAGTTTATGTTGTCATGTGTAGTATAATTATGTCACAAGAAATCAGTGAAAGCTTACTGTCTTAAGGGCATGTATGATTGTTGCCCATAGCTACATGATTGTCTTATTTGTTCTTGAAAAATGTTTTCCATGATGCCAAGAATGAATTGTGTCTGTTTCTTGTGTTTTTTAAAATTTAAATTAGTTTTGTTTCATAATTCAGTTATTAATTGTGTAATATATTCTATATTATTTTGTTTTGTTTATACTGGTTTTAAAAATTGTTTATGTAAGGGTGTTTTTATAAGAAAAAATTTTTTGTCATATTGTGATATGTTGGTATTTTTTTATAAGTTTTATGAGGTCTAAACACATATTTTTTTTATTTATCTTTTCTAATGATATTCTGTATCATTATACATTTACAGGAAGGAACAATTCTGTAAATTTCAATAGAACATGCAATGAAGATTTTTATATTTTTAACATTTTTCTTGTTACAAAAGCCAAAAGTAATTCAACAGATAAGATGTCAAATTAGTATATTAAAGTACCATTAATATTCCTAAACACATTACAGCAAAAACAAAAAAAAAAAAGTATTGATTTATTAAAACCTACTTTGAAGATCCCATATTCTAAGTTTTTTTAAAAAAATACTTTAAGGGTGTATGTTTTTTTATTTTAATTAATATTTGTCTCAAATTATAAACTTTAATAATTTATCAAATCAAATTTGAGAAGTAATGAAACTACAAATCTGTAGGAAAATTGGTTTCTTCTACTTCATTAGTATTTTATATGGGTAATTAAAATTTCTGAATAGTATGTATATGTGTGTATATGTATATATATATATATATA
>JAAAKQ030089986.1:12363-25936 GCA_010016005.3 Zanna intricata
TTTACATAATTCTTTTAGATTATCGTATTGAAACTAAAAATATAGCAACTTCAAAAGTTACTCATTATAAAAAAAAAGTTTTATTGATACAAAACTACTTTTTTACTGTGAAGAGATTCTAAAGATATATATTTCAGAGACAAAACTTTTTGTTTAGAAATCCATAGTATGATTAGTATTATTTCAATATTTCATAATTAATTTATTTTGAAAAACTTGTTCTATCTGTATGGGCATGATTTCAAAAGTTTCTTATAAAATATATTCGTGGTACATTACACATTGCATATATGTACATGGTTTATGTTTCATTACATATGATTTTGTTAAATGTTTTTGGCAAATTTTTATTAAACTTTCATGAATTTAGCTTACTGACAACTATAGAAACTTTTACAGTGAAAAGCTTCAAAACATAATTAGCTATTTCTTCAGTTACATATTTTATAACATAGCTCTAACCCCATTGTTTTCCTTTTTTATTCTCAAAATACAAATATAATAATTAGATAAATCATTTATATCAAGAAGTATAAATCATTGGAATGAATGAATCGTAATGCTTCATTCAAAATAAAAATGTGAGCACATAAAACTAACAAACCAACATATTCATGCTTTTTTATTGGAGAAATGTTTTATGACAAAAATTCATTCAAATCAGCTTACAGTTATCTGTAATTTATTAATTCTGTATTATGTTTTTGTTTTTCCATTTAATAAATTTATTTATTTATTATTTATAAAATAAATTTATTTATTTCTCTTTGTTCATTAACAAAGTAATGAAATTATTTTGTTAATCTCCATGGCCAAGTGGTGATGTCCTGGACTTCGAATTTAAAAGGGGGGAATTTTATAGTTCTGAATCCTGACCAGGCTTGGTATTTTCCATGGATTATTAATCATTTAAATTCAGATATCATGATTGAAATCTTGCTTTGAAGGACGACAACTTTTTACATTTGACAAAAAATCATTAATATTTATTTTTGATTTTATTGTTATAAAATTTTTTTCATTATTTATGAATTTAATGTGTTCTGTAATAATAATTATTATTAAACATATATAGAGATATGAAAATTCTGAAATATTTGAGTGCTTTCAGACAGCAAAATAATTTCAAATGGGATATCATTTAAAAATGGACAAGTATCTTATGTTTTTCTATATTGGTTATTTAAATTTCATGTGAAGTTTGGGATAGTTTCAAATATGTGGGGTTTGTGTTATTTTTAAATTCAGAATCATAATTTATGTTTTATTGTATTATTTTATACTTTTTTATAACTGTTTGGTTATTGTTTTTTGACCTTTCATGAATTGCTTCTGTAATTTTTAAAGGAGTTAAGATAATTTTATTAAATATTTATTTGAATTATATAAGAATTTTTTTTTTTTTTTTAATTTAAATAGCTCCAGATTATTGTTTCTTGTTTAGAATTCTTTTTGTTAATTTTCTAATTTTATTTATTAATTGTTTTTTATATATCATTTTGCAGAATCAAAGTTGATAATTTTTTTTTAATTAATTTTTTTCAGTTTTGAGCTACCGATTTTTATTTATAAACTGCTTTAATGTCTGTATGGTTTTGGGTTTAAAATATGATAATGATTATTTTGCTTTGTGCTTTGTACAGTTATTATTTATTTTGATTGTATTTTTTATGATATATATATTATTTTTAAAAAGACAACTTTTAGTTAATTTTTTATTTTTAATTTTACTGAACTGTTAATATTTTTTTTTTTATCATATTATTTGCTTTATATTTTATTTTTAACATTTATGTATAATACATGTATGACTGTTATTATTTGCTAATTTCAGTAAATAAATAATTAAATCTTGGCTAATTGAGCATATTATTTTTTATCTGTTTATTTTCTTTTTAACTTTATTGTACTTGTAAGTATTTTGAAACAAATTATCCTATTGGAAATAAATTATAGTTCTATTTATTTATGTATTTTTGTTATAAATCTTTTGATTAATACATAAAAATGTGTTAAATTAATATAAATTTTGTTCATGAATATTTGATATTGTATTTAGAATTTATATAGATTTTTACTACAGATGCGAGAGTTACAATTGATGGTATAGTCCAGCATATTGTTATTAATTTTACAGCTTGCATTTCTAACTTTAGTTGTATTAGTATGAATCTTATGTTGATTTGCTAATTTCTTCAGAAATTGCTGATTTTTGTTACTTTTTATTCTTAAAAATCCTTAAAAATAAAGAAAGAAAGTAAAAGATTCTGCGTTTTTTTTTTTAAATTGTAGTAGAATGGTTTTGTGGTGCAGCATAAAATTCTTGCCACCATTATTTGTTTTAATACTTTAATTTTATTACGAAAAGGAAAAAATATATTCATACAATAATTTTGTTACATGAAAATTATTAAGTAACTTCATCTAATTGAAAATGCTAAAGCTTTATGATTTTGAAGTTGACAGGAACACTTTTAACGTTTTTAAATGAAACTTTCAAAAAATAAATTGTAATTAAATGTAAATCTTTAAAGATTTAGCAAAGTTAAATATTTTTAATAAATTAAACTCTACTAATTTGATATTAAGTTGGTGCGACCACTTAAAATTACTAACATTAGAATAGAATTACAGAAATGAACTTGTAACAAGATTAGCCATTTTTTATTTTTCATAAACAAATCATATAGTTTATATTTTTACCACAGCTTTATATTAAAGTAAATTGAGGATTTGTTAGCATGACATCACAATTGCTTAGAATAACTTTGGTTATAGAAATGATGTATTTGGGTTCTAACGCTTACCACAATAAGCTGCTATTTAACAGTTGTGCTGTTCGTTATTTTCTTTTTGGATTTAAAAAACAATGTTATGATGAAAAACACACAGTTGTCATTGTTTCTTGACAGGTAAAAAGCAACTTATTTTTTATATGAGTTACATTTCAATAAATAGATTCAATTTAAGATATTCCAATTAATTTCATCATCTTAGAGTCAAGTTAGTGAACCTGTAATTTATTTGAAAATTAAAATATGGTGATAAAAACAAATTTTACACTCATAAAATCTATTTACTTAAAATTTTTAATGCGCTATAAATTATTTATTTCATCAGTGATAATTTTCTGCTCCCTTAATAACATAACATAAAACATTTCTTCAAATAGTTCATTTAAAAATGTTAAAGAATTTTAACATAATGAATGTTCTCTTGAGATACCAATGTTGCTCTGGACATAATTTTTAAAATTATCATTCCATTTGAAAATGTAACTTGCAATAGTTATGTCAACTATGATAGACACTGAATTAAAAGGATTAAAGTTTTTTTATGCACTTTAACTTCTTAAATATTTCTGGAGATGACATAATTAAAAATACTGGGATAAAGTTTTCATTCTGGTCACTAATGTTGACATTTCCATTATTCTATAAATATCAATTTATTGTTTTAGGGATCAGTGCTAGCACTTAACTTCTACATTTTTATGTTTATTAGTATTTTACAAGAATCAAAGTTTCTTAATCATTCCTTGAAGTATTGAGGTTAGGTTGTTCTAGGATGTTTACAAAATATTTTGTAATTATTGGTTATTAATTACTGTTATTAATTTTTATGTTAGTCCCAAATTTGTTTATTTTTATTTCAAATTAATAGATTGGTTTATAGAAGTGATTTAATAAAAAAAATATTAAAAAAATGTGTACGAAGCATTTATTGTGATGTTCAATAATTAATGAGACAAATTGATGTAGAGAAAAAATGATACGTTTCAAAATAGTCTCCAGCATAATTTAGACACTTGTCCCACCATTCTGTGAGCTTTCTGATTTCTGCAGCATAGAATTTTTTACATTGCTGTTTGAACCATTTGTGTACTGCATTTTGACTGCTTTGTTGTCATCAAACTTATTGTTTTGTAAAAAGTCTTTAAGAGCAGGCTGAACAAATGAAAATTTGGTGGGGCGAGATCTGGGCTGTAAGGAATATGTGCAAAACACTCAACCCAACTTCTGAGCATTACTCCCATTCTCTGAGTGATGTGGGAGCGCACATATCATGGAAGAGAATCACACTTCTTGAGAGAGACATTTTCATTTTATCGCAGGTGTCACCTTTTGTTGGAGCAAGTTAGAGTAGTACTTGCTGTACACAGTATGTTGTTCAAATAATTTCATAAAATTGGGCCTTGCAAGTCCCAGAAGAGTGTTCAAACATCATTTTACTGGCTGCTGTGTGATTTTTGAATTTTTTTTGGTGGGTGAATCTTGGAAAGGGCAAAGTCTTTCCAAGTAAAGACTTTGCCTTTAGATTGAGGTTTGGCTTCATTCAACTGTCTTGGAACCCATCTTGAACATGTTTTGCAATAATGCTACACATCATGAATGATTGAATGCACGGCTCCAACAATAATATTACACAAACTAACAGTTTGGGAAATTTTGACTCGCCTGTCTTCACGAATAAGATCATTTATCAGTTTTGCAGGACGGTAATTGAAATTTCAACTGGTCATCCAAAGCAAAGGACAGTCACACTTTTTCTGCCCGAATTAAACTGTTTCACTCACTTATAGATTTTGCTGTGGTTTAAACACTTTTCACCATACTGTTTTGACATTGTTGAGTAAATTTCTGCCTGTTTCACATCTTCTGATTGTAAAAATCTTATCACTGGACATTGCTCTTCCAGCGTACATGTTTCAAGTGGAGCTGATATTCTGAAATCAACAAAAGAGATTATGTTTTGATTAATTATGATCAAACAGCTGAATAAATGTGTTCCCACAATTGCCAACTTGATCCCCAAAAAGTAGTTGTCTTGTTAATTACTTAAAGTTCCTTACATATGTATTTTTAAATAAGTCAAAATAATATAAATAACATAAGTCAGAATAATTTGTTTAGAAAAAGAAAAGTGCTATTACCTTTACTTATAAAATCTTTTATCCTATTAAGTTTAAAAATATAAACAAGAAAATATTAAATGAAACATTCATTAACAATTTTATTAGATGGCCCTAGATTTGATATTCCAACATGAATTTAGTCTGGTTGTATTTTGTGTTATGATTGCCATTAAAATTATTGTTGCATTGATAATTATTTTTGCAGTAATATAAAGGGTGGTTTGTCCAAAATGGGCGATTAATGAAATTTAAACTTAAAAAAAATTTGCTGTAGCATTATAATGAAAATCCCTTCAGTCTCTTATCAATCATAACCTTCAGTTCCTTAATGCTACAAAATCATAATTTACTTTAAAAAAAAAAAAAGAAGAAATCTGTTAATCTCACAAATCATACTGTCATTCTAAGACATGATGATTTTTCTAAAAACGGTCATATAAAATGGTTCATCCTGCTGAAATCGTGTAATATAATTCAGGGACATAATTGTTCAGTTCATTGTTGAAAAACTTTGGATTGTGTTGCTTATAATTTTGTAGTTACAGTACTGTGCAGCCATTTATTAAAAAAAAACAGTTGTAACCAGGTGATATTTCCAAACCTTACTGTTGCTTTTTTACTATGTAGTGGTTGCTGGTTTTAAAGTTGAGAATTTCTGGTTTCCTGGATTTCCTAGTAACAAAAGTTCTCTTTGTTAAAGTAATTATGTACATGAAAATGTGTTTTATCAGATATCAAATGATTTTCAGGAATATTTTTTTTTTTAATACATTTTACTGTAAACTATACTTTAAAAATGATTCATGGATTTTATAATTATTGATCGCCTGAATCATGTGTGTGAAGGTTTAAATCTAGCATCAGTATTCTTCTTGAAATATGACAAGATTTTTTATGATTCAATCTATCACTTTTGTAGAATACTATGAACTCTGCAGGAATGAGAATCTTCTTCAACAGTTTGTTTGATTATCTTTTACATTTGAGGATTCTTCTTACATCACAGGGATTAAAACTAGCTTCAACATTTTTCATATAATAATCATTATATTGTGAATTAATGGAAACAGAGTACAATATTTTCCTAACTGCTACTACATTGACATTACCGAAATAATGGTTTTGTAATGAATGAACCAAAATTTTCCATTTATGCACACCAACTTTTAATAAAATTAAAATAAATAAAAATATACTGATATGGATACACATAACAACAAATTACAGCCTAATATGTTAATCATGTCAAAGACTTCTTTGGCAGCCTGTGTAAATGCTGAAATAATCAGTACTTGTCGTTTTAACATTAAAGATAACATAAAAACATTTAAAATGTGTTTTAATTTCATGTTTGTTGATAAAGCAGGGGTCTAGGAGTATATATTTGCTCAAGGTTATAAATTATTTCTCATTTGTGAACCTATTTCATACTATTATTACATTATAGTGTGTTCATGTCATACAAAAAAAGCCATTATTTAATCTTTACTGTACATTGAGTTGGATAAATTATCTGAACACAGGCTATGAAGAATGGTATTGTTCCCTGAGGTGATTGACTGTGGTATTTGTGAGGGGGTTGTATTGCTGATTAATTGCCAATTTCTAAACTAAAATTTGTGAGTGTATTGTTTTGCTGTAATAGACAAATAATTTAGATGTTGATGATGAAATTATAAATTAATACAAGTTTAGTTCTGTTTAATATATACAACATAATGTTGATGTACTATTTCTTAGTTATTAGATAGATAGGAGAGTTCAATTGAGGTTGGATAAGTATTACCAGGATTGTATGAGTTCATCTATGTTGTCACAGTAACATCATCAGCAGTCATAATTTACAAATTATAAATTTTGTAATTGTACATTATAATTAGAGTTAAATGTAATGTGACACATTATTCTATGAGTGTGACAATTGAAAAAGCTTTTTAGTTGTGATTAACTTTTCCTATTTATTGCCATTCACTATTGAAGTTTCAGGTTTCAGTTTGTGTTTTCTCTTGTTATTGTCATCTCCAAACTCAGCAAAACACAATATTAATTTGTTATTCATTTATTACTTTGAACCATATTTTTCAAAATATTATTGTAAACTTGTATTATACTATATAAAACAGCATAATCAAACCCTTTATAGGCTTGGGCTATGGGACTGGACTCTTTCCTCAGCATTTTTCTTACCTCTATATTAATGATGAAGAATATTCTGTGGTGTACAAAACCAATTTTTATTAGTCTGAATATCTTTGTTCCTTATTTTAGGAAAAGTTTTAACCGGTATATTGTATGTAACGTGAACTGCTTTAATTAGATTTGTGTTAGCTAGATTGCTTTCTGCTTTTGCAAAATTTTTCTGCTATTAGTTAGAAAGTTCTATTACATTTGTTATGCATAGATTTATTTTTTATTTTATTATAATGTGAGTTTTTAAATTTTGTTATAAAAATTATTTTTGTTACAAATTTTGTTTTTAAAAGTTTTTTTAAATTAAATTTCATTTTTATGTATCTAATTAATTGTTAAAATCTTCTTTTTTTTTTTGAAAAGCAAGAATAAAAATGTTATTAGATTTGTTTTGAAGTTTATTAGTAATCTAATTGATTTAAAGATAACTTCAGAAAGTTTTCTCATTAGCTATACTTTCACTGGAAAAGAGTTTAATTTAAAAAAAAAGAAAATGTGAGATTAAGTAATTTGTAAATGTAATTTTCTTTTTAAATTTGTGGTATGTGTTTATTAATACTGATTGCTGTAATGAAAACATTCCAAATAGCATATATGATACATACATGTTCATACATATGCCATACATTACACCTATATTAACAGTATACATATTTGTACAGTAAGAAATTTAGTTAATGTCTTTTTAATATGTAGTTGATGTGTATTTTTTTTTTTTTTTTTTTTTTTTTAGATAAATAGAATTGATTTTAAAATGTTGATTTTTTTAATTTTTTTATTAACAGTATTTTTATACCATAGATTTTTATGAAAAACTGAAAACCTACATAGTAAAAATATTAAAATATTATTAAAATCTTTCTCTTAAATTAAATTGATACTTGTATTTGTAGAAAAAATTATTAAAACTAATTTGAAATAAAGAAAAACAATTAGTTTTATTTATTTATTTATTTTTGTATCTGGTCTCGATTTTGTCATCATGTATTGTTATTTCTAATGATTTCAGTTTAAATATTTGTTACAGTTCAGTTAATATTTGTGTGAAATACGTTACTTTATATATATATATATATATATATATATATATATATATATACGAGGTGTGATAAAAAAATACAGTGAATTATGTTATAAAAAAACAGAGTAAAAAAGTTACCTTAAATATGAATTAATATTGTTCAAAGTACTGTCCTTGGCTAGCAATATACTTATCCCAACGTCGAATCCAAGACTGGAAGCATTTCTAGAAGGCTTCTTTTGGAATGGCTTTCAGCTGCTCTATCGTGGGCTTCTCAATGTCAGGAATAGTGTCAAAGTGTTTCCCTTTTAGTACATTTTTTATTTTCGGGAAGAGCCAGAAGTTGCATGGTGCTAAATCTGGTGAGTAAGGCGGATGTGAACAGACAGGAAGACTTTTAACAGCCAAAACCTCGCTAATCAAAAGCGACTTGTGGCACGAAGCGTTGTCATGATGAAGAAGAAAGCCGTTGGCTCATTTTTTAGGTCTCTTTCGTCATCTCATTTGCAAATCATCTGTTAAAATGCTTTACACGGACCCGTAGGAGATGTTAAGTTCTTCAGTAAGCTCTCGAATAGTCATTCGCCTGTTTGAACGAACAAGTTTGACCAGTTTTTGCACATTTTCATCTGCTTTTGAGGTCGAAGGATGTCTCAACCATTCCTCATCCTTAACCGACTCATTTCCACTTTTAAATCGCTCACAACACTTGTAAACAGTCTTCAAAGTTACCACATTATCACCATACACTGATTTTAACATTTTGTAAGCTTCTTTGGCACTTTTTTCAATTTAAACAAAACTTAATGTTAATGCATTATTCAAGATTCATGTTTCACGACAGACAGTGCAAACATGACCTCACTGTAGTGGCTATAGAAGTAGACTGACAAGCCAGAATGTGTCGAACTTGTCACTGCCAGACATACTAGTTGAAATAGATGCAGCGTCAGTAATTGCTGCTATAAAAATTCATTCACTGTATTTTTTGATCATACCTCGTATTACATTTTTTTTTTTTTTAATATATTTTTCAGTAACTATTATTTTTGTTTATTAGGGTAGTTCATTTAGGTATTTTTTTTTTATGATTTGATTCCTGATTTAGGTAATAGAGTATGTGTGCAATTTATCTATAATTTTACTGTTTTAGTTTTTACGGTTTTGTTTTCTTTATCTTAATAGTAGTCTAAATATTTAATTTTGAATAAGTATTTATAATAACATTTAATATTTTGGAACAAATAATCATTTAGATTCATATTATTCATAAAGTCATACTTTTTTTTTATTTCATCGTAAGAAAATAGTTTTTCTTTTACTGCTAGAAATTTGATAGAGGAACCTGATAGTTTTCAAATTTTAAAACATTCATTGGTGTACTAGTAGTACAAATAAACTATAAAGCTTGTCTTTGAAAAATCTATATTATGTGGACCATTTTGTTGAGAAATTAAGTTTTTTTTTTTTTTTAATTAAAATTTTTACTTTTTTATGTTATTGTTAGAGTTTAGATTTTTTTTTAAATATTTAAAAAAAATTTTGGAAAATTACATATGAATAACATTCAGGTTTTTCCCTTTTGAACATTCCATAATTTTGTTAAGAGAAAAAGGATTTGAAGGAAAAAAGAATTTCTATTAAAATGAGTAGAAATATCGGTTTGTTAGAATTGAGTCAGGTCATTTCGCATAAGTTTAGAATACAATGGAAACCTTATTCTTCTTGAGGTTAACCTTAATTATCTGATTTTACTTAGTGTACAGTGAAACTACTGAATTTATAGCTGCTGAGTCCCTTTCATTTTAATAAAATATTTTTCCTCTAAATCTTTTAACATCAGATGTTAATTTAAATTATATATATACCAACATAGTTATTAAAACACAGTTAATTGTTAACAAAACATTTTCTGATCCTAAATTGAGAATTGAATTAATATTTTTTTTCTAAACTGCTGTCATAATTAAAAGTGATGATATACATTTTTTTAAACGCTTAAATGACTTAAATAACTTTAAATCCTTAAAAACTTTGTAAATGTACTTAAGCATAGGTTTTTGTGTATTAAAATTTCCAAACAAATATAAAAAAAAAACATTGAAAAACAAGGTATATTTGGTAGCTAATTTTTCACAAGTTCTGGTGTTTGTTAAATAAATTGAAACTCAAAACTATGCTGCCAAGCATAAGTTTTAGTACAGTAGAAATCTGAGTTGTTTCCACCAAATGAATTTTAAGGTATATATTTTCCAAAGTTAAAATCATCTATTTCTTCTGTGGTGCATATTTTAAGTGCATCTTAATTGTATGATGGTACAATATTTAAAAGTATTTGAGCTAAAACATTTTGTACTCTAATTACTGTCATTGATTTTGATTTTTTTTGATTGACTATCCGAAAAATAAAAAAAAAATAAATTTGTAAAAACCTTCTCTGCTTTTTACAAATGACTGTATACTTCTAACAAGTGAGTGCACCTATTGAGTATTGTGAATTATCCAGAGAAGGTCATTGTTTCTTTGTCTGTTTATAGATTTTCAGTTTGATTGTTTCCAATCAAATTATCTTGAAAGAATTTATTTATCCATCTGTTCATTATAGAATTCATGTAGCTAATCCTTTTCCCTTCTCAAATTATCATCGACTTGAAATTAATTTCAAATTTGATTCTTCAGACAGTATCAGCAACAATGTGTCTATGATGCAGTTAGAATTCATTCTCATTGCCAGCTGGCTAATTGTTGCAATGCTGTAATTATGAGATCGGTTTTTATCATTTTATATGGTTTATTTCCATAATATAATATAAAAGTAAAAATGTATGAAAATACTATAAATTATAGGTAATTTTGAATTAAATTATTTATTTCATATTGAAGCATTGTCACTAATCTAATATATTTTTAGCATTTTTTATTTACATTTTTAAAGTGTTCAATTATACCACTTATGTAATAGTTAAAACACAATATTCAAAATCAAATTTTATTCACTTAAAATTTTAGTTTTATCAAAGAATTTTTTAGGATTTTTATTATTTTTTTTAAGCAAACAAGGTGTAAAGTAGAATTTACCAAATTTCCAGTTTACATCTGCAAAATACGGAGAGGGGAAGTCATTTGTTACTCATTACCAGTCTAAGAATTCAGTTTTCGATTTAATATAATTTCATGTTCAATAAAAGTTTTTATGTTCAATGAAAACTTTTCAAGTTTTCATGTTAAATAATTGACCTATGTTTATAGGTCAATTATTTATTATATACTGTCATAATGTAGATCTGTTGAAGACAAAAAAATTATCAGGTTTCTCATGTCAAACTTTATATACTTTATTTAGGTTTTATTTATTTAATAATATAATTAGGTTTTATGTTTATTGATGATTATATTTAGCATACATAAAATTATATTGTTTTTATTTAACTTTTATTATGTAGTGTTATGATATTTTGCTTTTATTTTATAGAATTATTACTTTTTTGTTTTTAAGTATTTGATTTATTTAAATTAAAATACAGCAGAACCTAAACAAATTTTAACTAAAGTAAATTATTCTTGTTCCTTTAAATGCGATTTATCATTTATTTTATTTAAAATGAAATATATATTTTTCCATTTATTACGTCATTATGAACTGTTAGCATATAGTTATTTTTTATTATAGTTTTATAGATAAAAAAAAAAAGAAATTAATTTTACTTTCTCCTTATTCAGTTGTTCTGAAGTTAAAATGTTGCATAAGATACATCCATTTGTTTCATAGCTATCATACTTGTATTTTATTTTTTTCATTCCTTTTTTTTAGTTTTATAAACTGTTTATTTTAATTTTTTTGTAGTTTAATCATATTTTTTTAAATTGATGTGAGCAATATTGTTACTTTGTTGTTTATTGAAGTATAATTTAAATTTACTTTTTACACTTTTGTTACTAATATTCTCTCTCTTCCTCATATACTTCCCCACTTACTCTCTCTCTCTCTATCTATCTATCTGTGTATGTATGTGTGTGTGTGTGTGTGTGTGTGCATGTGCGCGCGTGTGTGCGTGTGCATGTGTGTGTGTGCACACATGTGGGTGCACGCGTGTTGTGCATGGCCTTGTTTGTTTTACTTTTCATTATTTTTTTACTTTACTTTTTGAAAAAGTTTGAATAAATATTGTGATTTTGTTTTTAAATTGATTGTGTTGTTTTATATGAATAGTGTTTCATTTTTTCTATTGGCTTACCTAAGACATTTTGGTATATTATAGAACACTTATTATTTTATTTTTTAAGGGACTCATAATCGATCATTCCTCTATATTTTCACTAACTTCCTATAATGACTAAATAAGATTTTTTTTTGATATCTTTATAGAACACTATTATTTTTTTTTTTAAGGGACTCATAATCGATCATTTTTCTATTTTCACTAACTTCCTATAATGAACAAATAAGATTTTGCTCTCTTAAAGAATTTATATGTATATATACCTGTGGGGTTGTACACATGTGTATTGATGTTTTGATTATGTGTTCATGCATACTAGTTATTTACACAATCATTTAATTTTTAATTTTATATTTCGATAAGTTTTCATTTTTGTGTTAAGATTTTAAAAAAATAAAAATAAATTCCAACTTATAAGTAATTTTGTTAATTGACCATAAATCCCAGTCTTGCGTATCATAAATCTGAAGTCAATATTATGGATCCAGTTATATATAATTAAAAAATAGCATTCATTTTATATTAAAATGATTTTACTTACATGTTAGTCTATCAAAATTCAAAATATATTATAAATAAGGTGTTGTATCAATGGTATAATAATAATAATGTTATAATTTATTGCTAAAACTAATTTTTTCAAAATATAGTTATTGGTTATTGGGTAAGAAAGTAAACTGCATCTCTTACAATTAATAGTTGCACAACCTCTGGAAATCTAACTGTGCAATATGCATAAAATTCATGATGTGTGAAATGTGGTAAAATACCAATTGTCATAGTGCCACATGCAGTGAATTGGTTCCCATAGATCACTATAGTCAAGAAAAACTGGATGCCATCATCCTTTATGCTGTTAATATGATATTTTAGGGCCTGACAATTTGATTTATAAGATCCCAAGCATACTTAAGTGTGGATAATTATGTTATTTTAAATTATATAAATTTAAATATTTATCAATATTCTTATTTAGTTCCTTGTTTTTTAATCATTTATAGAATTGATCAAATTTCTGGCTTATATTGTGTATCTATTATTGGAGCTTATACAGTTTTGTTATTGAAACGAAATATCACTAACATAAATTTATTCATTTCTATTGGCGACTTGTCTGTCACCCATATTTTGTCATTTTTTTTTGTGACTACAATAAAATCAAATGTTCAAAGATATTACAAAATCTGGACACCATCCATACACTAGGTTTAGATAAGTATATATATA